>BDMB01000044.1:319786-410924 GCA_016859785.1 Macrotyloma uniflorum | reverse complement strand
AAACACCAACCACACAAATAGAAGAGTGAGGAATATATCTCACATATGTTAGGTACATATAAGAAAAATAGGTAGACTAATCACACACACAAAAGGCATCACACACATCAATACACACTCAGTCACAAACTCAAATGCTTTAATGCTCTTATGCTCTTATCTCTAAATGCAGGTGGTACCATCGCAACGCAAACGCAAATGAGTAGTCCAGGAGGACATGGACCGGATCTAAGGACCCTATCAATCCACTCTCACTAGAACGAGTCTAACAGGAGCCAGTCGGGATAGTATAACCGGCCGTGGTAGCCCCTCATTTCAACTCTCAAATGAGGGGTTCCCTGCTCTAAAATTCCCAAGGTCAAGGTAGAAGACAATAAAGACCCTCCTTCATAGATCGCATCTACCCCCAACAAAAGTATGAATGAATGGAATATGATCATACAAATGCAATACACAAATGTATAACACATCTCGAATGACCAAGCCTAATTTGGATTTTAACGCTGCTAAGCCGCTGCTTAGACTTCACAAATGACCAAGAATAACTTGGATTTTTCACACGGCTAAGCCTCTACTTAGACTTCTCATACTAATAACCGCAAACAACGCAAAGACTCACGAGTCTCTCAATATTCTACTGAAATTTTCACAATATCTCATTCGTATAATAACTTGTAATAATTTATCATTACTTGTAATAATTTATAAAAACAACAACTTATAATAATTTATAAAACAACAACTTATAATAATTTATAAAAACAACAACTTATAATAATTTATAAAAAGAACAACTTATAATAATTTATAAAAACAACAACTTATAATAATTTATAAAAAGAACAACTTATAATAATTTATAAAAACAACAACTTATAATAATTTATAACAACAACAACTTATAATAATTTATAAAAACAAAACTTGTAATAATTTATAAAAACAACAACTTATAATAATTTATAAAAAGAACAACTTATAATAATTTATAAAAAAAACAACTTATAATAATTATAGAATAAATTTTATCAATACCCTAAAATACCATGAAAGCATAATTCCCTCAAATTCATATTGAGGACTTATGGTTGCCTCAAAATAAACAATCCTATGAGGCTTAGGGGTTGCCTCTCTACCCAAAATCCTCATAAGCATTCCATATGTAAGACATTCCCCACTTCCCCTCTTACCTCGAATAAAGACGTCTTGTATGCTAAGTCCCGCGATGCCTAGAGATGCTGCGCTCCGTGATGCCTGGAGACACTATGCTCCTAACTCCTCACGCCCCGCCCCTAGTCGTCTCGTCTGAGAACTTTCCCAATGTTAGGAAAATTTGGAATGAAAAAGTAGAGAGGGTCTGACGCCTATTTATACCCGTAGAGTCGGGTTTTTGTTAGTAATTGATGCACAGAAAATCCTCCACCTAATATTTTCTGTTTATATGATTTCCCTAAATAAAATATTTTATTTAATCAACTAATTAAATCATACAATATATATATATATATATTCGTCTATTATATTATTATTATTTAAAAAAAAAAATCAGGATATTACAGATAGCACGACTTCTTTAATTATTTAAAAAAAAAGTGAAGTCGTGCTTGATAGCACGACTTTTTTAATTATTAAATAAATAATAAAAAAAAAATTTAAGTCGTACTTGATAACACGATTTATTTAATTATTAAAAAAAAAGTAAAGTTGTGCTTGATAACACGACTTTAGTGTATTTTTAGAAAAAAAATTAAAAATTGCAAAGCCGTATTATGAAGGATGACTTTTACATAATGAAGTCGTACTTTAAAAGTACGATTTGACCCAAAAATATAAAAATAAGTCAACTTAACCTTTTTAGGTAATTTTTGAAAAAAATTGCCTCTTATCAATACAAAAGCCGATGTTATATAACAACTTTATTTAATATCATATATCTATTAAATAATTTTACTTAATATAAGTTAAAATATAAGGGTATATATAATTATTTCTTTGCTATCAAATGATGAAGGTGAATTCTTAATCTAAATTGAGACTGTTTATTTGGATGAGGTTCTAATTAACAATTAATATTTTATATAACAATGCATGCAATATTATTGTTTTTATATATAACTTCAATATCTAAAATACTTAAAGTTCTTTGAAGATTTTACATTCACTAGTTATGTAAAGTATGTTATATAAGTAAGGGTCATATATTATAACCTTATGAGGTGGGTTTGTATATGAATTAGATTGTGATCCAAATTTTATTATAGTATCTAGGATATAACTAAATGCTTTGTGTCAAAAAAACATTAGTCATTAACATATATGTAAAGTAGAATCAAACACCTCATTCTCGTTCTCATTCCCCCTTAATAATACTTTCTCAACGTCATATTTCTTTTCAACTAAAAATTTATTGTTAGATCAGTCTAATTAATTGGTCCTCTTGGATCTATCTTAATAAATGAGGACCCACTCCTTGTTCAACGCAGTTTATCACGGTTAGTTTGATTATATGTAATATATATATATATATATATATATATATATATATATATAAATATAAAAATTTATATTTAAATAAAAAGAAAATAACAAATATTTTAAATTAATTTTAATATTTTAGTTAAAATTATAATTTCATAATTTCTTTATTAAATTTTTTTTTAATTAATTGTACTTTTAACATCAATAGTACTATTTATCGAAAATGTTTCATATATATTATTGGTAGCTTAATATTTATTAAATATTATATTTATATTCAATGATCATTCCGTATAAATATAATGTATCTGATAAAAAATATTTTTTTAAGTTTAATTTTACTTGATATTCTTTCATAAATATAAAAAAAAAAAAACGTGTATCATTAATATTTTTATTCATAATTAATTGTACACTCCAATCAAATCAAAGAAGACGAAGCTATGCGAAGGTAATAAATATAGACCAAATCTTCTTTGAGATTTTGTTTCCCTAATTTGGCTATTAGCGACCAACCTTTCCTCCTTCAACATCACGTGAGATATTCAAATATCTCTAATTTTGATGCTTACAACGTATATAAGAGAGTGGTTAGTATTTTTTATATAAATATTCATTCGTTATATTATATTTACCTTGTGTAATCTAGCGGGTAAATATTTATTTTATATAACTAAAATTTATATTATACCTAAATTTGTAAAAATACAGATGAAATATTATATTAAAATTTTAAAACTTAATTTAATAATATTTTAAAATTATAATAATTTGTTTTAAAGTTATTGAAATTTATTCTTGAAATAGAGATAGAAATAATATATTAAAATAGATAATAGGTTAAGAAAAGTATTTCTATTTATAAGTAGTCAATTTTTAAAAGAAATTACTTTTTTTTTTTCTGAGTGGGAATTTTTTCATTTATTTTAATATATGGGGAGAAACAACGGAGGGTTACGGTCAACCTAAACCCAAATGCATTGACTACAAAGATAACGACAAAGAAGAGGAGAGGTGTCCAAAGTCAGTTTGAGGGGTTATCAACATCATAACTTAGTTATTCATAGTTGGAGGGGCTTCCAACTCGGTCAGGAAACGTCATCTCAGGAACATATAGTCTATTATCGCTATAACTAGCAGTGCATGGCTGAGAATGCCCCTCATTACCTTCACAGATGCAGATTTCAAAGGGATTGATCCTCAGCAAGACGATCTCATGATCATCATAATCGATGCATCAAACTTTGCGGTTCGGAAGACATTAGTTGACCAATGAAGCTCAATAGATATTCTTTACTAGAACGCATTCCAAAAGATGAAATTGTTAGAAGAATCAAAACATCCCTACAATGATCAAGTCGTAGGGTTTGTAGGCGAACGGGTTGATACTAAAGGATGTATAGACCTTTATACAAAGTTTGGAGAGGGAAGCACTCATAATCGGATAGTGAAGATTTGATATCTAATCATTGAAGCAAACTCCTCTTATAACATGCTTCTGGGTCGACCATCACTTAAAAAAAATTGGAGCAATGGTTTCTACCCCCTACTTGATCATGAAGTTCTTAGCAGTCGACGGGATAGTAATAACCATCATGGAGATTAGAGGGAAGCTAGGGAGTGCTACATGGCAAGTTTGAAAACCACAACAATTAAGGACCAAAAATACGATAGGCCGAAAAGAGACGATATGGTAGCCATGACGAATATCAACCCAAGAATTAAAGAGGGCCTCCACGTTCAATCAAAGGAAGAGACCATCTTGGTTGTCATACATGGTGTGCAACACGTGACCTATGTAAGCTCTTTGGCTAGTGAAGAAGAAATATAAGAACTTATGCAAGCTTTAAGATAGAAATCCCACTTGTTCGCCTGGTCGGTAGCCGGCATGCTAGGCATCAACCCGAAAGTGATCACCCATAGGTTGTCAGTATACTAGGAGGCCAAACCAGTGGTACAAAAGAAGAGAAAGATGGGCAAAGAGAAACAAAAGGCAGTAAAGGAACAGGTAGGAAAACTACTAGATGTCGGCTTCATTCGAGAGCTAAGTACACGACTTGAATTGCAAATGTTGTCCTAGTGAAAAAATCAAACAACAAGTGGTCTATGCATACTAATTACATAGATCTTAACAAAGCATGCCCTATGAATACATATCCTTTGACGAGTATAGACCGCTTAGTAGATAGAGTGGCTGGTCACGAAATGCTTAGTTTCTTGGACGCGTACTATGGCTATAATTAAATCTGAATGCACCTCGATAATATCTGAAAAATAGCCTTCATCACCGAAGACGCCAACTACTTCTACAAGGTTATACCTTTTGCCCTCAAAAACGTAGGATTTACTTACCAAAGGTTGATGGACAAAATGTTTGTGTAGTAGATAGGACGAAATATGGAGGTTTATGTAGACGATATGGTGAAGAAAACTTTCAAAGCATCAAGAGGTTCCTAACATCACTACCCATCCTCCAAAAGGCAATGCTTAGGAAGATGTTGGACTTCCAAGAAGCCACCATATCTCACATTTCACAAACTGAAAATGTAAGAGTTGATTTATTATCCAAGTTAGTTGCAAAAGGAACAAGACATCACCAAACAATTGTCCAATACACAATCTACAACCATTTGTTCTCTTGGACGAATGCTTGCAAATTAAGACACACGAGACATGGATGACACAATATCATGCTTTCCTAACAGTTGGAGAATGCCTAAAAACCCACATGAGGCAACAATGTTCTGAAAGAAAGCATCCCGGTTTACTATAATCAGCTACAAACCTTTCAAGAGAGGTTATGCAACTCCCCTCCTAAAATGCATAAATAACAACCAAGCCCAATACATCATCGATGAATTACACCATGGTATATGCGGACCCAATGCAATGGGGAGAACCATGGCAATCAAAGTCCTACGTGTTGGCTACTATTGGCCCACCATCAAAACGAATTGCATCGAGTACATAAAGAAATGCAAAGAATGTCAATTTAGTGGAGATCTCATACACTCAGTACCTGAAAAGCTACATCATGTTGTTTCTCCATGGTCGTTTACAACATGGGGAATGAATGTTCTTGGACCTTTTCCACAAGCTAAGAGCTAGTGCAAATTCTTGTTAGTAGTCGTCAACTATTTCACAAAATAGATTGAAACAGAACCATTGGCTAAGATCACGACCCAACAAGTACAAAAGTTTGTGTGGAAGAACATTATATATCTGTTTGGAATCCCCCACAGGATAGTCACCGACAATGGACGACAATTCATAGACGGTACCTTGACCACCTTCTATCAAGGTCTTGGTATCCAACATGTTACCAGCTCGGTTTAATATCCCCAAACTAGTGGACAAGTCGAAGCTACCAACAAGGTTTTATTGAATGAATTAAAGAAACGATTGGGAGCAGTGAAAGGGAAGTGGGCAGAAGAACTGTTGGAAGTTTTGTGAGTATACCAGTGCACTCCACACTCGACCACCTTAGAACCTCCATATAGCCTAACATATGGGGTGGATGCCATGATTTCGTTAGAGATTGGAGAAACAAGCCCTAGAAGACAACTCTTAAATATCAACGAAAACCATGAGATTATGAGTTGAGTTAGACCTACTTGAAGAACTTCAAGATAAGGAAATTATCAAGAAGGAAGCATGTCGGCTATGAGTGGCAAAAAGATTCAATTCAAAAGTCATACCAAGAAGCTTTTGAGAAAGAGACCTCGTTCTAAGAGTCCGTAACATAGCCCGAAAAGACCCCAACAAAGGAAATTTTGCCTCCAATAGGGAGGGACTATACAAGATAACAAAAGTTCTAGGCAATGGAACATATCATCTACAAGACATGATCGGCAGGCCACTAACTCGGTCATGGAATGCCAATTCGCTCAAGTTTTATTATAGTTAAAATTGTTTTGACTTACTACATTTCATTTTCCTTCAATAAAGAGCAATAAAACTTTATGATTCTTTAGCCAACCTACTTAAGCAAGTTAACACCTAACTCGACAAAGAAGTTTCACTTAGCCATGAGTGATGCCTGTCAAGTACATCTCAAATAAACTCAACTAGGAATCTTCACTTAACCATGAGTGATGTTTGTCGAGTACATCTCGAACAACTCGACTAGGAAACTTCACTTAACCATGATTGATGTCTACCAAGTACATCTCGAATCAACTCGACTAGGAAACTTTACTTAACCATGAATGATGCCTGCTGAGTACATCTCGAATCAACTTGACTAGGAAACTTCACTTAAACAAGAGTTATGTCTAACGAGTACATCTCAAACAACTCAAATAAGAAACCTCACTTGACCAAAAGTGATGCCTGTTGAGAATATATTTCAAACTACTCGATCTAAAAGACTTAACTTAACCATAAGTGACACCGGACACACGCAATCCACACCACTTAACCCAAAATAATACAAGTAAAAGTAAAGGTAAAATGCGAAAGAAGGAACACAAAAGAAAATTTTCATTTAAACATTTGGATTTTTTACAAAGGGAGTAATAACAAAAGCAAATACAAAAGAGCCTAATCATCTATCTTGATGTCCTTGGGAAGGGTTGCAGCCGATTCATTATCGTCATCCTCTGAGATATTGTCAATTGACATCCATTGTCTGAAGAACAGAAATTGTTGAATACCCTTCTTTAAACCAAGTTCGTGCTCATGCATCATTATATGTTGCAACTCCTTGTTTTCCTTCTAGATGTCAACTTGAGCAATTCGGGCCTTAGTTAGACTTAACTCTAATCCCCAAATATCATACTTCCTTCTCTTCTCTAGTTGCTCAAACTGTTCCCTCAACACTTTCAATTCAGCCTCCACTTTAAGACACCACTCCATTAGCTCATCCATTATCTATAGTAGTAAGGAGTTAGTCTCGGCTACGTAGGCCACCTCCTTCTCGACCTTCGCTAATCTTTCCTTAAACACAGGCAACTCATATGCTTCCTGATACACCTTGCTTTATTTAGTAAGCATTTGTTGGCCAAGTACCATAGTCCAAGACTACAACTCTAACTAGTAGACTTACAACTCCTCCACACTTGCTTTATGTAAATACTCTCTATCCTCTTTTGCCAATTCAAATGACATATCTCGACTCATCCTCATTTCTCTCCCTAAGAAACGAGAATGGCAAAAGTCCTCGTCAATAGGCCCAATGTCAAGCCGACTCCTCTTCGATGACCCGAGCTCCCTCAATGTTTCTTTTCTTTTCTTTCTTGTTTGCAATGCCTAGGGTTAGTGGGTCCGACCATTGCTTCCAAATCCACGATTGGTGGGTTCTCGGCAATAGGTGGGTTCTCAGCCAAAGCTTTCTTCGTGTCATCAATCATCCGTTGATGCATCTCCCGAAAAATGTTCTTCGGCATATTCAATACAATTGATAATATCCCTACTAAACACACAACACTCAACAATGCTAACATAACAAACATAATTAAGTTCAAAACAATGCATATTGAATACATTAGCCGGGAGAGTGGGTTGATGAAGTTGCTAACGAATGGTCGATAGGGCAAGCGGTGTGGCAGTCTATCCAGGATATCTAACACTTGTTGCTCATAGGCGAACAGATGGGTCCTCGTCAAGAATTTATAGCACACGAGAGCCTTTGTCCAAAACAAAGGGAATCTTGGCCAATCACCGTCAAAAAATAAGGGTCTCCCAACCTCTTCGATTACCACCTTGAAGAAGCCACCCTTGAAATTTTTGTAACTCGTAGTGAACGACCAAAGGAGGGTATTTTTTGGTTGACTTAGTAGTGACACCCAACTAGTCAAATTCGTCCCCCGAGTGTAGAAGTGGTGCAGAAATAGTCTCGGTGTGGGAATAATAGATAAAGATCTACATAGTACCTGGAACACCTACAACATAACTCAACTATTCAGAAGAAGTTGGGAGAGAACCATGTTCAGGTTTTGCAAAACGCTTATAATGAAGTCATCAAATGACAACTTCACACGTAGATCTGTGAAGAAGCAGGCATACATGTAGAAGAAGTCTTTCTCAAAATCTTCTCGGTTATGACATACATGATCAATCGACCCACACTGCCTAGCAGTTATGAGGCCATCCCATAGCCTTCAACCAACAAATGTTGGCTCTCCACGAATGAGTTATCTTCTTCGTCTAGAAAAACCTCGTGAAATACAACAACATTGTTGGATCTACCCACTCATTGGATCTATCCACTCATAGCCAACCCGAGGCACATGGTCATGTCGAGACAATTCCGCTCGTTCTCGCTCATCCAAAGACGTTGAATGGTCCTTGACTTTTCCTGTTTTCCGCACTTCACAAGCCAGGGACCCTTCCTTTGGTTAATCCTCGTACGATCCATGCTCACTTGCTTGACCAGACCAACGACTCTAGGCACCTTCCGACCTAGATAGTAAAGAAAACAAAGACATACCAACAAGAGATAAGAAAAAGCAAGAGGAATAAAGTGAGATAAGAAAGTGCATCTAAAAACCTTTCTCCTCTACTTACAGCAAAAATGATGGAAACCAAATTGTCTCTAGCAATGATGACAACCATCTCGAGCCTTATGAGCAACAACAAGATTGACTCTTCAAATCCATGAAACAGAATTCTACACATAAGTAAGGAAAGAGAAACTCTTCCCATTTGAATGCATCCCTTCCTGCCTGTTTTGAAAGAGGTCCTTCCAACTAAAAATAGCCCACTTCAGCTTTCACCCCCAAGATACCGGTCAGGCTATAAGTTATTGGGACAAAGCCACTACCATACAAATAAGCAATTATCGGTCCTCCTAAACTATGTTGCCTTAGTCATATCATTCTTTTAAGCCTCATGACTAGGGGAACTTGTGTACCAAATAGGTATTAGGACCCTCATGGACTTACCAATCGACATTGGTTCGAGTCCCCAGTGAGCACTTGTCAACCCTGACCGAAAAGTACTCTACCTCATAACAGGCCTAACCATAATGGGTTTGGAACTAATCTGTAACTGGGTTGGACATTATCCCTACAAATCTCACTTGAAGTAACATGTATAATTGAGAAAATAAGATAGTTTAATTCCATAAAAGAGAATCCATTACAAAAATATATTATAAATAAATTATTTCTTCCAAATAAAATAATGATGTAATCATACTTTAATATGTTTATTAACATTAAAATGTAATAACAAGTACACTCTCTTTCAGTTTTAAAAAAGGAAACACTTCATCACTCAAAATTATCTTGAGATATTATAAATATAATTCTAATCTATATAATATTAATTTAATATTTATTTGATTAAAATATTTAAATTATATGACTACATCTACTTAACCAATTTAGGTGGTATAATGAGTCTAAATTATTGTTATATTAATTATTAATGGTCCAAAATTAATCCAACATTAATGATAGAGACTAATGTTCTCAAAAAGTAAAGAATTAACAAACAAAGTCAACAAAGGATTAAAAAATAATAATATATTTTTAGTAACTAAAAAATAAAAAAGTAAAGTATTTATACATATTCAAATAAAAAGTAACATTTATAAAATATAGTTAAATATTATGCTAAAATTGATTTGATAAATAAAATTTGTAAAAAAACCATATATTAAATTGACATCAACAATTATTCACATTTTTAGGAAGTCGTGATATAACGATAATTTATGTTAAAAACAACTTTTCATATGTTCAGATTTTGCTTTTAGCTTAAATGTTTTTTTAGATTGACAACACATATTTATGTTAATCACATGTTTGAAAAATTACTTAATTAGTTATTTTTAATACTAACATAATTTATTCCTTTTTTTACTTCATTCAGTGATGATAATGTTTATAATTGTATATCTACTTTCTCGTTTACTTAAAACCTTATGTGATTCATGTTATTCATTATATCCTTAAACATTAGTTACTTTCAGTTGTCAGATATGTTTTTTATAAGATAAGATGTTCATTTTTACATTAATTTTATAAATTTTTTTTTTATAAATATATTATCTTTTATTTTAGTCTCTAAAATATTCTAGTATTTGTGACATAAAAATTAAAATTTTTGTCATTTTTCATTTATTTTTTCAAAATTAAAATAAAATAAATTATTTTTTAAATAAAAAAAAATTTAAACATTTTAATCATAAAAAATATTTATATTTCTTCTTCGGCATAAATATTACAATTATAAAATGTTTATATGTAAATGCATCCATTTTAATTGTAAAAGCATCTACTTGATCATATAATATATGAAAAAAAATAAGAAAAAAAATAAATTTAGATTGATTAACATTTATTCTGATGTATTTAATTAAGTATATGACTAATTCGCAAATTTAATTAAGTATTTCTTTTTTAGAAAATTTAGATTTTTTACATAAAAGGGTTGAATTTTAATGTTATTATATTAATATATTTTGGATTTTTATTTTCTAAAACTGAATAGTTTGGTTTGAATTGCAGTATGACATTTCAGAAACAATCCAAACCAAATCGAATTGCAATACCTTATTGAAATATAATTATATTTTTAATTTTACTTTAAAGAGAAAATATAACATTTCTACTACAACTTTCATTTTGCCAAACACATTCTAAGGTCGTTTTTTCTTGAGAAATCTCTTCACTATGATTTTTTTAATCACATCATTAATCCTTATTTCAATCTATCTTCACCACACCTTTTCACCTTCTATTTAAATCATTCTTTTCGTTTCAGTGGTAAATTTTTCTTAATTTGATTTACTTTTAAACTATTTCTCTTTTTATCTTTCTTATTTTGATTTTAGTTTTGTACTTATTGTCTTATTATGTATTTCAATATTCACAGGATAAATGTTCTATTATTTCTCTGTTTTGATTTGGGAAAGATTCTATTTCAATTAATTTTATTTTTACCAAGTTATTTTTATTTTACTTTTTTATATTTTTAAGGAGTTGAGAATTTTCTTATAAAATCAAATTTGGTTGATAAACGATTGATAGTAGTGAGAGAAAAAAGAGTTTTAGTATAGTAACTTAAAATAATATATGATTTCAAATTTTAATAACACTAGAAATTTAAGTAGTGGAATAACAACTTTAAAAGTTTTTAAACTATTAAAATTATGTGATTGTTAATATTTTACACTCATTCTCATGTATTATTATTATTCTCGATTTGCAATCTTTTATTATTTTTTTTCCTCCTAATATCATTCATAAACTAATATTTTACCTATATGACATTTAGTAATGGTTATGTTTTTATTAGTTTATTATTCAATATATTTTCCAACTTTTAAATAACATATTTGTTATAATTATATTTTAATTTTAAAAATAAAAATATATTCCCCTTTAATAAAAAAAATTAAATTAAATTAAAAATTAAAAATAGCAAAAATCTATCCAAACCAAACCGCTAAAATTAGTTTGGATTTCTTTTATTGCAAACCGAAATGCGTAAAATTTTTATATTTGTTTTGAATATATTTTTAGTCAACAAAATTTCTTCTACGTTATTTTTTATTTATTTCAACAAAATTTTAAAAATAAAATCACTTTATTTTTTAAAGAGATTGAATTTCTTTGATAAAAGAAAAAATTGTATTAAAATAATACTAAAATATAAATTTCAATTAAGTCTTAAATACTTTAGACAAAAATTCTGATATTAGTGATAGTATAATATGTTTGTTACCATTTTGATATTTGTGAGGGTCAGGTTTTAGGTAAACCCTAAACCCACTTGGTTAGGTAGGGGAGAGATTATAAATAGTTTATTTAACCCTAATTTTTATTCTCTCAAATTTCTCTCAATTATTTCCAAGAATTCTCCTTCAATAATCCGAGAACACCAGGGTAAAAAGCATGAAAAGTAGATTAATTCTATACGAATAGAATTTCGTTTTGAGATCCTTTAAAGGTAAGGGAAGCTAATTAAGAAAAATTAATTACCATTGATTGGATGATTATGTGTATTGAGGTATTTTTATGTTAATTTAATGAGAATTATGTGATTATTAGATGTGAATGTGTGAATTGGGTTTCATTTTGAGATTGCGATCCTATTTGGTCTTGGTTTTATTTCGAATTTCGAAAAGTGTTCTTCATGAAAGTTGTAGGCTAGATGTTATCTAACAAATAGCTTTTTGTTTCACGCAAAAAGGATATGTATAACTCAAGATATGATTTTTTTTCGTAATTAAAGGTCAAGCTGTCATGAAATTTATTCGCTTTGAAATTACGAACCCCTTTTGGGATGTTTTGGTTACGAATTTGGGAAAATCTCCTTCATAAAAGTTTTATCCCTAGATTTTAACTAATTAAATGATTTTTATTTCACATAAAAATAATGTGTATAACATAAGATATGAATTTTTGAGTGATTAAAGGTCATGCTGCAAGATGAGCGAAACATTTTCGAAGTTATTTTTGCTTGAGTGAAAGTTTATTCTTTTTGAATAATCATTCATGTTCTAAATTGTATTAAAAGAGTATATATATGTGAAATATGATTAAATGTTATAAGATATTTGTTATATAATTAAACTATTTAGTTATGTGATGTGCGATTTGGTGATGTATTGTGATTGAAATTGGATTGTGAAATGAGATTGGTGATGTGATGTTGTGAATTATGTTTGTGATTTGTGACTTAGGTCACAAGAAATTGTGATGGCAAAGGTGCCAAGGAATTGTGTTGATGGCAAAGGTGTCAAGGAATTGTGTTGATGGTAGTGGTGCCAAGGAATTGTGATGGTAGGGAGCCAATGTAAATAAAAACGACATTGATTGATGTTAATGAGATTTGTTTGATATGTTGTATAATTCTTGGATTGGTTGTGTGCTTTTTGTGTATAAGTCAGATAGTTGTCACGGGGTACAATTTGGTATAACTTTAGTGTACATATGAAAATCTAGAGATATCAGATGGGGTATCCAGATTTCTAATGGTATTCTAGTCATGTAGACAAGAGTATCATGTGGTGAGAGGCCGATGGAGACTTCTACTGCATTTATCACTGGGTAGATTGAGCCATCAGTTCTTTGATATGTGTATGTAGGGGTTATCCTGGTGTGTCAGTACCAAAAAAAGGGAATAAGTAGGAAAATTCAGAGGTGAAAAGGACTCTTAGGGTTCATCTATGGCCCGGTAACCAAGGAAACATATTCAGGTGTTAGCCTCAAAGGTCAAAATTTCCGTATAATTTTCCGAAAGAGTTTGTTTAGAATATTAGGTGTTGTGAATGAGTGAGTGTGATGAATGCGTGTGATGAATGCGTGTGATGAATGCGTGTGATGAATGTGTAACACCCTTGTACCCCCAAGACGTTTTTAATTAATAAATATAAAATTTGTGAAAAATGAAAGTAAAAGAATTCAAATATACTTCATAAATAAAAATTTACAAAACAAGGAAATAAGATTTCAAAATAAAACTCTAGTAATATTGTCTACTATAACAACAGAGGTAGACCGTGAACTAGTACACCCGGTAAGTTCCCAGGAAAGAGAGGTAGGTTACTAAGGGACACTCTTAAATACCAAGTCTTTCCTAGCCAGAACTTTCCTAAACACACTTTCATGCTCCCACACTGTATATCTAGTAATAATAATAACTCTTTTCAGATGTGGAAAATCAAATAAAATATTATTAGGCGTTGAAATAGCCTTTATAAATTCTTAGTAATAAAAATATAATAAACTTCACATAGACTTCTTCAAAATAAATAATCTTTCTAATCCCCAACATCACACCTAATAAGAGCATCCACGAAATCAAAGCATGGAAAACTTATGCTTTGTCAGTCAACTCCTCTTTGTTCTCCTCAAACATACATTTACCTATAAAAGTATTCAACCCAAACAAAAATACCAAAAATACAAAATAGAAGAGAGAGGAATATATCTCACATATGTTATAAATACTTATAAGAAAATAGGCAGAACTAAACACACACATCACACGCACACGCATCAATACATACTCAGACACAAACTCATTCCATTAACTCAAATGCATCAATGTTCTTATGCTCTTATCTCTGAATGCATGTGGTACCATCGCAACGCAAATGAGTGTCCAAGAGTACATGAACCGAATCTAAGGACCCTATCAATCCACTCTCACTAGAACGAGTCTAACAGGAGCCAGTCGAGATAGTATAGCTTGGTTGTGGTTACCCCTCATTTCAACTCTCAAATGAGAGGTTCTTGCTCTAAAATCCCCAAGATCAAGGTAAAAGACCATAAAGACCCTCCTTCATAGATCGCATCTATCCCCAAGGCAAGTATGAATGAATGAAATATGTACACACTAATGCATAACACGCAAATGCATAACTCATCACCATCTCGAATGACCAAGCATAACTTGGATTTTCATGCTGCTAAGCCTCTGCTTAGACTTCACAAATGACCAAGCATAACTTGGATTTCACCCTACTAAGTCAAAGCTTAGACTTCTCAGAACACACACAAATAACTCGCAACTAAATCGCAACTCATCATAATTATGAGGGCTTATAGTTGCATCACTAGTGGAAATATTAGATTTAAAATCGTATTTTTAAAACAGGTTGTTTAATATACGATTTTAAAAATTAAGCGGTGGCAATTTCGTAAATAATTATAATAGTTTTAAAATAAGTTGTTTAATATACAATTTTAAAAATTTGCAAGATGGCAAAGTTGTAAATATTTACAATAGTTTTAAAATCGGTTGTTTAATAATGATTTTAAAAATTTGCACAGTGGTAAAGTTGTAAATATTTACAATAATTTTAAAATCAATTGTTTAATATACGATTTTAAAAATTTGTACGGTGGCAAAGTTATAAATAATTATAATAGTTATAAAATCACGTCTTTTATGACCGATTTAAAATCATATAACTCACCCTTCCTCTCACTCACTCTCTCGAATGCTTTCACTCTCTCAAACACTTTCATTCTCTCAAACTGCACTTTCTCTTAAGCATTCAACATCGAATCCTTCTCTCATTTGGGCTCCGTTGTGCTTCCTTCAAACAGCCCCAAAAATTCCATAATCTCCCTCTTTGCTTTCACTTCATCAATACGGTACTATACACTCTTTGCATTTTCAAGTTTTCAATTCTCATTCATTTCTTCAAACCCTAAAATGTTGCATTTGAATTTTTAATTAGAGTGTGGTCACATGATTTTATTCTATTGATTTTTAATTAGAGTTCGCAAGTGACTCTAGAAAGAAGACTCAATGGTATCGCGATGACGTCTCGTACTAGGAGGTATTTCTGCCTCTGTGTTTCTGTTTTTATCGAAAGATAAAAAAAATTGGAATTTCTTTTCTAGGGTTGCATGCAATTAATATGATGTTGTAAAGTTTGTTTTTTTTGTTTTGTTTTTTTTTTGTTTTTATCGTTTGTGTGAGCAGGGTGTTAATGCAACTGTAGATGAGGTATTGGGAGGGTTTTCAAATGTGAATGAGCCTGATATTAGTTGCAGTGAGGATTTCTTGAAGATTCTTCTATCTGAGCGTTCTCCTCCTGATAATGCCAGATGCCAACCACTTGTTGTTCTTGGTACTCTTTCTTTGCCTCTTTGTTCTTGATTTTTAATCGCTAAAGACATGTGGTACTTGGTGATGTTGTTTCATAGATTTAAATGGAATGATATTTTAGCTTCTTTCAGGATCTAATCGAAAAACTTTTGATTTTCATATTGTTGTTCGAGCATTGGCAGAGTCACCAAAAAATCTCTTAATAAGATACTTCAATGAGGTTTGCTAGATTTACTTTCTTTTATACTTTTTCTAGTCAATCTTTTGGCTTGTTCATTCACAAAACATTTTTTTCTTCTATATTTCATAACTGATGATGTATTTTGAATAATTGTTGATGCTCTGAGTCTGCGGAAATTCTAATGAAAATTCAGACTTTTAAAATTGGTTTAAAAATAACCGATTTAAAAAGTAGAGACTTTTAAAATCGGCTAAAAAAATTGATTTTAAAACCAAACTTTTAAAATCGGTTATTTTCTGATTTTAAAACTCCTACCTTTTAAAATCCGCTGGATCAAAATCATCACAACAACCGATTTTAAATGTAAAAAACAACCGATTTTAAAAGCGTTTTTTCCACTAGTGCAACGCAAACGAAATCCTATTGAGACTTAGGGGTTGCCTCTCTACCCAAAATTCTCGTAAGTATCCCACAAATGAGACATTCCCCACTCCCCCTCTTACCTCGTATGACGATGCGCGATGTTTTAGATGTTAGGCCTCGCAAAGCCTTGAGATGTTACGCTCTCAACTCCTCACGTGTCGCCTCTAGTCGTCTCCTCTAAGATTTTTCCCAAATGTTAGGGAAAATTTGGAATGAATAATGGAGAGGGTTTAACGCCTATTTATATAAGTAGAGTCGGACATCTGAAGATTAAATCTAACTCATAATATCTTTAAAGATAATAACCATTTCACATTATCTTTTAGAATAAAGATAACCTCACAATATCTTTTAAATATTAATAATCTCCCGATATATCTTTTAAAATATTAATAACTTCATAATATCTTTTAAAAATACTAATAATCTCACAATATCTTTTAAAATATTAAAAATCTCATATTATCTGTTTCTAATCACTCTTCATTTATCTTTTCTCAAACCACTTAGCATTTATCTTATCTCTAACCACTCATCATTTATCTTTTTTCTAACCACTCATCATTTATCTTTTCTCTAACCACTTATCTTTATTTTATTTTTATAAAATATTTTATTTTATCTTCTAAACCCAATTATATTTTATTTAACTAAATAATTAAGTTATATATATATATATATATATATATATATATTTGTCTATTATACATATTCTGGTGCTAGGCTCAAAGGTCAAGAATTCCATATAATTTTCTGGAAGAGTCTGTCTAGAATATTAGGTGTTGCGAATGAATGAGTGTGATGAATGCATATGATTGAGAACGACTATGATGGTTTGAATATCTGAATATATTTAGATAGATGATTGTGAGGATGAAATTATGAATTATATATATTTTAATTGGTTTTGTTTACATTAGCTTTCCCTTTTTGTTTGTATTTATATTTTTGTTGATACTACGATGATCGTGTTGTTACACGGGAGCAAATAACGATGCAAGTGAAAGCTAAACGGTAACTTCAAATTTGAATAATTTTACGAAACTTTTGTAAAGACTTTTTTTGACACCCAATTTCGTCCGGAAGATAAAAAAAAATCATAAAAAAAATAATATAAATATATATATACTCTCTTTTTTCTTTTCTTATTTATTTATTAATTAGTATTATTTAATTATCATTAAAAAATAAAAGATAATGTTTTAAATAAAGAAAGAGAGAGTTATAAAGTTAGAGATCACTAAAACTAAGATAGCAATAATTTTCTAGAAATAATTATTTTTATTTACTTATTTTATTTTATTATGTATTTATCTATTTTCTTAAAATAAAATAAATAAATAAAAAGAAAAGAAAGAAAAAAAGAGACCCAAATAAAAAATGAAGTATATATATATATATAAAAAAAGGGAGACCCAAACCCAATGAACCCATGGCCTAAAGAAAATTAGCCTAATTTTTTAACCTAAGGGGAAGAGGTATGTAATAAAAGGGGTTGGCTACTGTAAATATGAAGGGCAGGAAAAAAAAGGAAAGGAGGAGGGGGCGCCTTTTTTTGTTGGAGAAAAAGAGGCATAAGGAGAACTAGAGGTAAGTCTTAATTCAAGGTTTGTTGTATTATTTATGTTGGTTGCTGTAATAGGTCCTGCATTGAATGTTTAAAAAGAAATTATTTCTTAAAAAAAAAAAAAGGGCAAGTTTCTTTAAGGTGGAATTCTTCTGATTCCCCAACCAAGGGTCGTGTCGCCGCACGCGTGGCCGTCCTTTGGTCGGGAGGGCAGAAGTCACCACTATTTTTCCAAAAACATAAATCGCACTGAAATCTTGACAACCCAAAAAGCCCGTAGCTTCACACGGGTGTTCTTTACTCACTGGGAATTTTCAATTCTGTTCACGGGACTAGGGAGTAAAGAGTTTTCCCGCTTCAGGCGCACTCCGGTTCTTCCCTCTTTTCTTTTGTCCTTTATTTTATCCCACATGGAACACGCAAGGAGAAAGACTGTTACAGTTATGAATGTTGTGTATGTCCTAAAGAGGCAGGGAAGGATCTACGGATTTGGGGGTTAGGGTTTTTGTTTTTCAATTCGCTTGATTTTCCTCGCTGGGGAAAAGTCTTGTTGTCAAGAAAAATGGCAGGGATTGAAAATTAGTCCTTTAGTGGAAAGGGAAAATGTTTTGTGTGATAGGTAGTTTATTTGTGGATTATGTTATGTGATGTAACTATCTATTTCAAATGAAAATGATATCTGATTTCATTTCTCCAAAAAATAAAAAATAAAAAAATGAGGTTAATGGTAAAGGGTCCAATTTTTTTTAGTTATCTTTTACTTCATTGTTGTATTGGAATTTGTAATAATTAGATATATTGTTAAATTGATATAAACAATTTAAATTATGTCAAATTATTATTATTTTTTATTTATTTAATTTATTTTGTATTTTTCTTTTATTATTATTATTATCATTATCTTATTTATTCAGTTTCATTTCATTTATCGATTGAATATTTATTTATTAAAAAATAATAATAATTAATAATCTAGAAATTAATTTATTATATTTGATTTCAAATTACAGATATTTAGTTTTAAATACAATATTCAATATATTATTATATAAAAATGTTCGTTGTATTATTACATTAATTTTTTAATTTTATTTCATTTTATTTTTTAATTGGAACTTTTCTTATTTGTTTTATTTTATGATAAGATCATCTAATTATATATATGGTTACTCACATCATTTTATAGTTAGTATTTGATCATATAAAGTATAATTTTAATATACGGCTTTTGAATAATAATTTTAATATAATAATAATTAATTAAGTATACTTGCCTAAATAAATTTATATATTAGGTTACCATGATAGTTTTATCATAAGAAGGATAAAGGTTAAGTAGGATCACGCGCATCATCTTATACATGATATCTTATCTTTTATTAAAAATTTAAATATATATATATATATATATATATATACATTTTCCTTTTAATTTTAATTGATCTATTTATATCTAACATGTCATTGTATATTTTATATTTTATATTTTCTCAAAGTTTACTCAAATTATAATTTTAATTTTATAAATATTTACTAATGATTCTATAATAAATATTTTTTTATTAAAAAAATTTTGGTACCAACTTTTAATATGATTGTGAAATTTACTCTTCCTTTTCATATTGAAAAGTTGTTTAGATGTTTGTATAATCATGTGCATTGTCTTAGATCCAATGCCTATTATATTTAAGTATTTTTATATCACCTATATATAAAATAATCATTTAAATATATGTATGGCTATACGCGTCATCTTATATTTAACCTTTAACTAAAATTTATTCAGATAAAATAAATATATTTCAATCATTTTAAGCTAATTTATATAACAATCTATAATATCAATGTATATTTACACTATCTTGATTTATTATAAGATTGATAAAGAGAATAAAATATATAATTTATTTTTTTTCAAAACTCATTTCTCTTTAAAATGACTAATCATAAAATAAAAAAACAATGTTTTAGGAAGAACTACGTAACCCTGATTTTTCATTCTAAATGGAAATACGTAGGAGTAAGGTTAATATCTTGTCGGGCCTAAATAAACTTTAATTTAATATTTTTTTTTTTTTTAACAATAATAATTTAAAAATTATTTTTACATTATAATATTTTATTTTTTTATAAGGGAAACACATTATAAGGTTATATTTATCTTGCATATTTAATTGAAAGGTAACCGTCTTAAGACGGACGTTGTAGGGTGCTGATACCTTCCCTACATGTAATTGACTCCCGAACCCATTTTTTTGTTTCGAATATCATTTTAGTTTTTTCCATAGTTTTCCCTAATAAACTATGGTGGAGACTCCTTTGTTCCCCTAAAAAGGGTGAAATTTTTTTACGTTCGTCGGTCCCGTCGTAACTCCGGTTGCGATAGATGGCGACTCCACTGAGGACTTTTGTCTAGAGAGTCAAGCCTAATTAATTAAATATGCAAGATATATGTTCTTATTTGTTTGTTTTTCCCTTTTAATGTTTTCTATATATTGTGTTTTCTTTTCTAGTTATTTGCCATGAATATTTGCTTGTTTTTCCTTTCTAATATTTTCTATATTATTGTGTTTTCTTTTGCTAGTTATTTGTCATGAATATTTGATTGTTTTCCCTTTTTAATATTTTTTGGTTATTGTCTTTTCTTTTGCTATTTATTTGCCACAAATAAGTATGTGATTTGACCATTGAACCCTAGGGTAGATGACAATTGCTATATCTGTCTGGGACTTTTCTGGTTATTTTGCAGGTGAGTGGTTATGGATTTGCATCATATGCTCCCTTCACACACCCACTATGGCATATCTTGTGCATTGAGTAAGGCTCTACACCCGAGTCTGAGTGAACTTAGAAATAGAGGGGTTGTGTAGAAGTGTCATTTGGGATGTACTTCTTATTTGGCTATTGTGAGAACCCCAGCCGGAGTTTGTTCTCTTTATTGGTATCCCCACATCTAGTAGACTTCCAATTGTTGTGGGAAATACCATAAAGCGATCTATAACTCCGGTGGTCTTATACCTTTAAGATTAGGAGCCACCCTTTGTGAGTATACATATATAAATTACCTTAGATCCCTAGGTGTTACACTTATAAACCTTGATTAGGGCACAAAGGGAGAGAGAGAATATGATATCCTGTTACCGCTCACCAATTATCTGTTTTTATTATTAATGTGCATCATAACATATCATATAAAAATGTACATCATGTCCGCATTGTATTTCATGTAAATATGGAGCATCTCAAGAGGTATATTCATGCATTGTGGTACTTATCATGAATGGCATTATGTTTGCATCAATTACATCTCATGCATAGCAGATTTTCTTTTCTTTCCATACCATACATGTAGCAAAGTCATAAGATTAAGGGGCACTTGTTGTTTCCTCATGCATTGCATGCATTAATTTCTCACTAGTTTCATTATTCTTTTGCTTGCTTTAGGTAAAAGGTTGTAAAGCTTTTTTAGTATCTCACCAGAAGATGGAAATTAATATGGGGTTTGAGGAGAAAAGAGAATTTGAAAAGGTTGTGTTAAGAAAGAAGTTGCAGTTGAAGGCTAGTTGTGCAAATATGACCAGTTTGAGAGAATTGGGGCGAAAACTGAAGACTATACAAGGAGATGCTTTTAGAAAGAAATATGGGAACTTGTTAAATCTGATAGAAGTGGAGGTACAAGAATCTACAATCACTGCCTTGGCTCAATACTATGACCCATTATTGAGATGTTTTACATTTCAAGATTTCTAATTGGCCCCGACAGTAGAGGAGTTTGAGCAAATTTTGGATTTGCCTATAGAAGAAAAGACCCCTTATCGACATATAGAACAACATGCTTCCATCTTGACCATTGCTAATATAACAAAGATACATCCAAAGGAATTGGAGGAGCGTTAGGTGAATAAAAATCAAGTCAAAGGCTTCATAAGAGGATACTTGGAACAATACTTGCATCATTTAGCCGATAAAGGAGACTGGGAACATTCATGGATGTTTTGGCTCTCACTATTTATGGAATCGTGTTATTTCCTAATATCAAAGATTTTATAGATAGTGTTGCAATTGATGTATTTGTCACTAGCAGAAATAGATTAGAAAACCCAGTCACAGCTTTATTGGCCGACGTTTATGCTACTATGCATTTTTGTCACGAGAGAAAGGGGAAAAGGATTCTTTGTTGTTTGCCAGTGCTATTTGTGTGTTTCATTACTCGTGTCTTCAAGAGACCGATCGATTTAAGATGCCCTATAGAGGAGTTGCTACGGTGTAAACCTGATGTGATGGGGGGAAGTGAATGGGCTCAACACTTTGCTAGTTTGAGTGAAGAGAATATTAGATGGCATCCATCATGGCAAGTTAGAACAAACCTTATTTATCGTGTTGGAAGTTATCCCAATGTGCCTCTCATACGCACCAGAGCTTGCATAAGTTACAATCCTGTTCTATCTCAGAGGCAATTTGGTTATCCCATAAGAAGATCGCCAACCCCAGAGTCGCTTGCTTCTTTAGTTTTCTTTTATGAGGATGGCCATTTTACCGAGGTACTTCAACAAGTTCGAAGCGCTTGGGAAAATGTGGTGTGTATGGATAAGAACTTAAGATCACGGGATATTGAAGGAAGGCTTAGTTATCGCCAATGGATTGCACAGAGAGTTGAGGAGATTAAGCTACCATTTAAGTCGATTTCCTTCCACCCAAAAGATGACGAGCTACCCAAGATTGTAGAAGCTGAAGAAGTAAGCCAACTAAAAGCCGAGCTAGAGAAGATGAAAGTAAGAAATGAAAAAATATCTGAAGACCTCCGTAGGGCCAATAATGACTATGTCGATGTTAAAAAAGCAAAATTGGAAAAGGAGAAGGCTTAAGAAATCCTCAAAAGCCAAAGGTCAGAGAGGGATTATACTTTCAGAATCAAGCAAGACCTTGCTGCTACCAATACAGAGCTAGCAATGAGGATATAAGAGCAAGATGCAGCGTTGGTAGCGGAACACTAGTGGAAACATCTCTTTGATGAGGCCAAAAGAGATAAACAAGAAGCTTTGAGGAGATTGCGTGACATGCAAGTTAAAAATAATGGTCTAGAACAACAATTGAAGGAGGTGGTTACAGCATGCGAGGAGGAGATAAACAAGGAGCACTAGAAGTTGATAGATGCTGAAGAAAGGCATCAGAACATGATAGCACAACTGGAGGGTTATATCAAGGAACAAGAAAATATTGCAGAACGTTGGATGAGATGTTTCTCCCAACTAGCTTCTCTAGCTAATGGGGCAATAGATGAGGTCCCTAGAATGTTGTCTGATGCAGAATCAATGATGCCAGTCTTTAACCCACCAGAGGAGATCAAGATTTTCATCAATCATTGTAAATGGTTGGTGGGAGAGATGAAGAACTTGATCATCAAATCTAGGAATCTTTGATGATTAATTTGTACTTCTTTTATATTTCTTGAACTAGTGGAGAAGAAATGTATTGGATTTGAAATCCCTCACATTGTATGAATTTATTGGAGGAGTGGAATTATGTTACATGACTTTGACCTTATATTAATTCTCATCTTCAACCCGATCAAGTTGGGAAGTGATACTCATTTAGCTTTATGATTTCTTTATAATTGAAACATTCTGTTATAAACTCATGCATTCTTCCTTTACCTTTTATTTATTCTAATGTCATTGATAAAAATTAAAACAGAGAGTGTGCGTAAAATAACGACAAAACTACCGCATCACCCGCATCACTGTAATAGGACTCGTGCTAACCGAAAAGCAATGGAAGAGTGGGAAGAAGCTCAGGGAGCTATGAAGGCTGATATCAACCAGTTGAAGGATCAAATGAGCCAGATATTAGAGGCACTGAAGAGTTTGAAGAGTAATGAAGAAATCTCAGCCACAATAAAGGGAGATGGGACACCCCTCTACCCCCCAAGTTTTGCTAGTGGTCCCATGAAAGTTCAGAGGATCAATGCCCAAGGGAATATGATGATTGACACAGCATATCCTCCTCATAACCTACAACCTTAGGGCACAAATGAGGTTCAATCGTAACCATTCCCTCCATACGGTCTCCCTCCTAGTTACACTCCACCAGTGGGTGATCAGCCCGAGGAAGACCGAGTTATACCTCAAACAAGTACTCTTGAACCCACTCAAGTACCAATATATCCCCATGTTATGCCAAACCATATGAATCCAACCTATGCGATGGGAGGTAATGTGTCCGAAACGGCTGCTTTCTTGAATCCTCATGTCCTTGCCCAACCAAAAACCTTACATTTTACTATGGGAGAGGAATCTCAGTCAAAACCCGTAGCCCATGTTGCTACTCCAGGGGTGATGATTGAAAAGGATGAAGCTAAGAACAAATTGGAGATTTTAGAAGAAAGACTACGGGTTATTGAAGGGGGAGGAAGTTATGGTTTTGGTGATACTGTAGGGTTGTGCTTGGTCCCTGACGTTCTAGTTCCTCCTAAATTCAAGGTGCCGGAATTTGAAAAATATAGAAGAATCACTTGTCCAAAAAGTCATCAGACTATGTATTGTCGAAAGATGGCGGCTCACGCCTATGATGATAAATTGTTAATCCATTTCATTCAAGACAGTTTGGCTGGTGTGGCCTTAAATTGGTACATGCATCTAGAACTTGCCCGCATTCGATCCTGGAAGGATTTGGTGGACGCTTTCATTAAACAATACAAATATAATGTGGATATGGCCCCTGATAGGTTGCAACTACAAAGCATGACTAAGAGGGAAGCCAAGACATTCAAAGAGTATGCTCAATGTTGGAGAGAAGTAGCTGCTCAAGTTGAACCGCCTCTCCATCATAGAGAGATGACAACTATGTTTATTGACACTCTACAATCTCCTTTTTATGAGCACATGATAGGAAGTATCTCATCGAACTTTGCAAATATTGTCATTATTGGAGAAAGAGTGGAGATTGGTTTGAAGAGTGGAAAAATTGCACATAATCCTCCAAGTTCATCAAATACAAAAAATGTGGCATTTAATGCTGGTAAAAAGAAAGAAGGAGAGACTCATGCAATATCCCCTACACCTGCATGGACGGGCTACGTACCAGTTCACTATGGACAATGTTACCCGCATTCCACAACCCAATTCTCATATGTCTCCAATGTCACACTTGCTTATTATCCTCAACCCTATCAGCCTAGGATGCCACACCCGCCGCCATCTTTCAACCAAATGCAGTGTCAGAATACAATGTCTCAACCTAAGCAAGCTTGGAGACCCAATTATAACCCAAACATTAACCATAGTTTCAGTCAGAACCCTAACCCAAATACCCATCAAGGAAAAAATAGCAACCCTAATAAGAAATTTGTGAATTTCACTCCAATTCCTATCACTTATACAGAGTTGCTGCCGAATCTTCTTTGCAACGCATTGGTTGCTATCTGTCCCATGAAGCCTATAGTACCCCCATACCCCAAAAGTTATGATGCAAATGCAAAGTGTGATTATCATGGAGGGGCTATTGGACATTCCACAGAAAGATGCCTAGCTCTTAAGCATAAGGTGCAATCGTTGATTGATTCAGGATGGTTAAGTTTCAAGCAGGATAAGCCTAATATTGAGAATAATCCATTGGCAACACATGAAGGTGCCTTCACGAATGCCATAGGAGAGGAAGAGAATAATTAATTAGTGAAGGAAGTAGGTGAAATTCAGACACCTATGCGCTTCATTTTCAGCGAATTGTGCAAGTACAAGATGATACCATGTGAATATGAAGAGAGGGATATGTGCTCTCTTCATCCCCAAGCCCAACATTCTATTGAGGATTGCTTAGAATTTAAGCAGATGTTGCAAAAGTTAATGGATATGCATTTAGTGTAAGTCAACTTCCCAAGAAAGGAGGGAGAAGTATTAATGAACTCAAATGGGGAGCAAGACTCGTTTTTACCTAAGCCATTGGTAATTCACTTCACTGACAATGCATCTACACTCATGCCCCAAGGACGATAGCCTATTGTGATGCACATGCCATCCCCTTTTCCTTATAAGGATGAGAAGGCAGTCCCTTGGAAGTCTAATTCGTATGTAAGGAATGAAGGGTCTCAAAAACAACGAGTGAATGAGACTCATGATATTGATGCATAAGCTATTAGCAATATCTCTAGCATAGGTGGCATGACTAGGAGTGGCCGATTGTTTACACCTCCCGAGTTGAGGGGAGGTATAAACCACAGAGGTGAAGGAAAAAATGAGCAAAATATGATTAAAGAGACGAAAAATCCCCAAAAGGAAAAATGGTTCAGACTGAAGAAGAACCTAAAAAAGAAGGAGGACGAGATAAGAAAGAAGTATCTGATGAGGAAGCATGCGAGTTCCTCAAATTCATTCAGTAAAGTGAATATAAAGTGGTAGATCAGTTGAATCGCATGCCGGCCAGAATAAGCCTGTTAGAGTTGCTAATGCATTCAGCCACTCATACGAAGTTGTTAATGAAGATTTTAAATGAAGCACATGTGGAACAAAACATATCCCTGAACAAGTTTGAAGGAATTATTAGCAACATCACTGTTAATAATTACCTTACTTTTACCGATGATGAGGTTCTAGTTGAGGGGAGGAGGCATAACAAAGCTCTTCATATTTCAGTCAAGTGTGCATGGATCATATTATAGCAAGAGTACTTATAGATAATGGTTCATCTTTGAATGTCATGCCAAAAACCACTTTGGAAAAATTGCCCTATGATGTATCTTACATGAGGCCAAGTGCCATAGTGGTGAGAGCTTTTGATGGAAGTTGGAGAGAGGTCATGGGAGAGATTGAGCTCCCAGTCCAAATTAGACCCTGTATCTTCCAAGTAATGTTCCAAGTTATGGACATTATACCTGCTTATAGTTGTCTACTGAGCCGCCCTTGGATACATTCTGCTGGGGTAGTACCCTCCACTTTGCATCAAAAGTTAAAATTTGTGATGGGAGACAAGTTGATTATAGTCTCTAGAGAGGAAGATTTGCTGGTGAGTGGGCCATCATCTACCCGATACATTGATGTTGCGGAAGAAGCACTAGAGATTTCATTCCAGGCTTTAGAGATTGTAGGTACGGCTTATGTCGAGTCAACTCCTATAGAGCCTCATTTGTCAAGTGCATCCTTAATGATGGCTAAGATCATGCTGAAAGAAGGATATAGTCATGGAGCTAGTTTGGGTACAAATGGAAAAGGTTTCGTGTGTTTGCTGAGGATGGAAGATAATAAAGGTCGATACGGCTTGGGATATAAGCCCAATCGAGCAGACAAAAGGAGAATAATAGAGGAGAAAAGAGAGAAAAGTCTGGCTCGTTTGGAGGGGCGTGAGCCAAGGACGAGCAAAGTTCCCATCTTTGATATCAAGCGAAGCTTTCGGAGTGCAGGCTTGGTGAATCTGGAGCAGGTGGCTAAACTGAGGATGATTCTGACTTCGAGAGCTCGAGTCTAGTGCATCCATGCCCTCCGAATATGGAACTCGCTAATTGGGAATCCCGTGAACTACCCATGGTGTTTAGCTTTGAGACAATGTAATTTGTTTTTGTTCTCTTTGTCTAGAAATCTTTTTGCTCTGCCCAAGGCTTTAGGATGTTTTGTTTGGGCACAACTTTTATCTTGATGTTAGCATTAATAAAGACATTTCATCATTTCCCTTGTCCTTTCTTTGCTTCTATGCCTATGTTGGCATATTCATTTCTTTCATAACCTTGAATAATGCAGATCTAATAGTGTATCCTATGAAAATAACAATGTCAATATTGTTTGCCACGATTTCTCGTGTCCAATTGATAACGTGGAGGATGATTTTGAGGAGAGTTGTGAACCTTCTCCAGAACTGATAAGATTAATGGAACAAGAAAATAGGGAGATAAAGCCACATCAAGAATGAATTGAAATAATTAATTTAGGAAGTGAGAGTGAGAGGAAGGAAGTAAAGGTCGGCACCCACCTGGCAAAAGAAACGAGAGAGAAATTAATTAACCTGATGCAAGAGTTCAAAGATGTTTTTGCTTGGTCTTATCAAGATATGCTTGGGTTAGATCCTGATATAGTGCAACATAGGTTGCCATTGAAACTTGAATGTCCTCCGGTCAAGCAGAAGTTGAGAAGAATGAAACCCGAAATGACCTTGAAGATTAAAGAAGAAGTAAAACAGCAGTTTGATGCCGGCTTTCTAGTAATAGCTAGGTACCCTCAATGGGTGGCAAATGAGGTTCCCGTTCCAAAGAAAGAAGGCAAAGTCCGAATGTGTGTAGATTATCAGGATTTAAATCGTGCCAGCCCTAAAGACAACTTTCCGTTACCACATAGCGATGTCCTGGTTGACAACACGGCCAAGTTTTCTCTTTTCTCCTTTATGGATGGTTTCTCTGGTTATAATCAAATAAAGATGGCACCTGAAGACATGTAGAAAACAACTTTTATCACGTTGTGGGGAACATTTTGTTTTAAGGTAATGCCATTCGGGTTAAAGAATGCCGGAGCGACTTACCAAAGAGCGATGGTGACCTTATTTCACGACATGATACATAAAGAGATTGAGGTCTATGTAGATGATATGATGGCCAAATCTAGAACAGAGGATGAGCATATTTTTAATCTACGAAAGTTGTTCGAAAGGTTAAGGAAGTTTCAACTTAGGTTAAACCCAGCCAAATTCACTTTTGGTGTGAAATCTAGGAAATTACTAGGGTTTGTGGTTAGTCAAAGAGGGATAGAGGAGGATCCAGATAAAGTGCAAGCAATCTTAGAAATGCCAGCCCCATGCTCAGAAAAGGAAGTTCGAGGTTTTTTGGGTAGATTGAACTACATTGCTAGATTCATCTCTCAATTAACCGCTACATGTGAACCTATATTCAGTTATTGCGTAAGAATCAAACTGTAGAATGGAATCAAGATTGTCAAAGAGTTTTTGATAAAATTAAGCAATACTTGCAGGATCCTCCAATATTTCTTCCACCAGTGTTTGGGAAACCTCTCATCTTATATTTGAGAGTGTTGAATGAATTAATGGGTTGTGTGCTAGGCCAAATTGATGAAACCACAAAAAAGGAGCATGCCATTTATTATTTAAGTAAGAAGTTTACCATTTGTGAGCAACGATATTCCTCACTTGAGAGAACTTGTTGTGCATTGGCGTGGGCTGCTCATCGGTTAAGGCAGTATATGTTGAGTCATATAACTTGGTTGATATCCAAAATGGATCCCATTAAATATATATTCGAGAAACCCGCTCTAACAGGGAGGATAGCTCGATGGCAGATGGTATAAAGGATCAAGATGACAATAGATAGAAGTTGTGGTTTGATGGAGCCTCTAATGCTTTAGGGCATGGAATAGGGGTAGTGCTCATATCTCCAGAAAATCAATACACCCCAAGGACAGCAAGGTTGTATTTCAGTTGTATCAATAACATTGCGGAATATGAGGCATGTGCCATGGGCATTCGAGCAGCTATTGAATTCAAAGCACAAACTTTAGAGGTATATGGGGATTCAGCATTGGTAATCCATCAATTGAAAGGAGAATGGGAAACTAGAGATCATAAATTAATCCCTTAACAGGCATATATCAAGGGGCTAACAAAATACTTTGAAGCCATTGACTTCCATCGTATCTCACGAGAAGATAATCAATTAGTAGATGCCTTAGCAACCTTATCGTTAATGTTTGAGTTGAATCAGGAAAGAGAATTACCATTGATAAAGATGAGAAGTCATGAACAACCTACATACTATTGTTTCATTGAGGAAGAGTTAGATGGCAAGCCTTGGTATTTTGATATAAAGTGTTATCTCAAAGATAGAAAGAATCCTGAGGCGGCTTTTGAGAATGATAAAAGAGCATTGAGGAGATTAGCCTCGAGTTTCTTGCTAACTAGAGACATCCTATATAAAAGAAATCATGATATGACACTCCTCAGATGTGTTGATGCAAAAGAAGCAGATCAGATACTTAAGGATGTTCATGAAGGATCTTTCGGGACTCACATGAATGGGCATGCTATGGCTAGAAAGATTTTGAGGACTGGTTATTTTCTGTTAACTATGGAGAGTGATTGTTGTACCCATGTACGGAAGTGTCATAAATGTCAAACATATGCTAGTAATATCAATACACCTCCAACATCTTTGAATGTCCTAACAGCACCATGGCCTTTCTCGATGTGGGGAATAGATGTTATTGGGGCCATCGAGCTGAAAGCCTTGAATGGACATCGTTTCATTTTGGTTGCAATTTATTATTTCATCAAGTGGGTTGAGGCGGCTTCCTATGCCAATGTGACTAGAAAGGTGGTTATAAACTTCATGAAAAGAGAGTTGATATGTAGATATGGGTTGCCAAGTAAGATTATTACAGATAATGCCACCAACTTGAATAATAAGATGCTGAAAGAGTTATGTGATGACTTCAAGATCCAACACCACAATTCATCCCCTTATCGTCCGAAGATGAATGGGGCAGTAGAGGCTGCAAACAAGAATATAAAAAAGATCATACAAAAAATTGTGGTAACATACAAGGACTGACATGAAATGCTCCCTTTTGCTTTACATGGGTACCATACATTAGTTCGAACATCAACTTGGGCAACTCCATTTTCGTTGGTATATGGAATGGGAGTCGTGCTTCCCTTTGAAGTGGAAATTCCTTCCTTGAGAGTGTTGATGGAAACCCAATTAGAAGAAGCAGAATAGATACAAACTCGCTATGATCAACTCAATCTTATTGAGGAGAAAAGGCTAACAGTGGCATGTCATGGTCAGCTATACCAGAAGAGGATGAAGAAGGCATTTGATAAGAAAGTTTGTCCTCGAGAATTTCATGAGGGTGATCTGGTGTTGAAGAAGATTTTGCCAGTTCGGAAGGATCATAGAGGGAAGTGGACTCCAAATTATGAAGGGCCTTATGTGGTGAAGAAGTCTTTCGCAGGGGGAGCTTTAATTTTGACAAAAATGGATGGAGAAGACTTAAATCTCCCAGTCAATTCTGATGCAGTCAAGAAGTATTATGCTTGAGATGAATGTTACAATGAGGACTTAAATCTCCCAATCAATTCTAATGTAGTCAAGAAGTATTATGCTTGAGATGAATATTATAATGATTGGGAGTAATGTGGCAAGATGTTGATGTTATTTAATTCTAGGATTTATTGAAACTTTTTCTCTTGTCACAGTCTTTCTGAGCCAAATTTCTTGCTATACCATTGTACATACACAAATTCATCAACTCTATTTTATGAGTTTGCTCAATGTCATTTTGTTTATCTCTTGGATTTAAATGCTTGTCCACTAAAAAACACCATGGGTCAGCTGACAGTATAATGAAGAGAAATGATTCATCTCATAATTCTGCAAGATTTCGCTTAGCATGAGTCCTAAAGGGTGCCGCGAATAAAAAATATGTCAGATTTGTTGTTTTCCTTAACAAATGGTCAAATTCATGATTAAAAAAAGAGAGAAGGAAAAAAAAATAATATATATATATATATATATATAAAAAGAGAGAGGATAATAAGAAATGATGTGATGATTTTCCGTGGTCTAATGGATCAATAAAGAATAAAGTTTTCTTTTGAAGAATTGATCTAATTCATGTACTTGAAAATTCTTCAACCTTTGTATTCCAAAATAAGAAGATTTGGCCTTATAGTGTTTGTGAGTCTTTTATGGTCCCAGTTGTGCAAGTTAATACATTAAAGTCTCATACTAGGACGTTTTTCATGTCGGACATTAATTGATTTTTTTTTTAGATCTTTTCAAGGCAAGTACTAAAAAAGAGAGGGGTGTGCTAGATCGAAAACCTACAAGGGCGATCTAAGCAAAATTAGAATAAAAGAGCAAAGAAGGAAATAAAGAAAATATGTTGAATCTATCTTTTTGCTGCAGAATTAACTTTTATGAAAATAAGAAAAATCAGGATTTGACATGAGGTATGACCATGTTTCTTTATCCAAAAATAACAAAAAATCATTTGTTACCCAATTTGAGCCAAAACAAAATAAATATTTTTCTTTTAAAATTACCCTTAAACAAGGATCACCCTTACTTTGAGGGTCGGTTTAGTGTTCACATCAAGTGCATCCAATCCTTTGTTTAGAAAAAGAGGAACGAGCAAATAATTTGAGTAATAAAAAAAAAGGAGAAAAGAAAAAAGAAAAATGAAATGATCATAAGAGTAATGATTAGACATGTTATTTGACAAAGTTGCTCAAAAAGTATTCATAGTTGATGAAACATTTAGTTCATGATCCTTGTTTCAAATAACCCTTAAAGTACTTATTTGGACCTTTTTATCCTCTTCTTCATATCCCTTAGCCCTTAGCCACATTACAAGCCTATTAAAAGTCCATATTGATCGATGATCGATTATTTTTGTTTTCATAAACACGCAAAATAGTTAGATTTTAACATATCATAAACACTAGTCCTGCAGCAAAATAGTTAGATTTTAACATATTTGTATAGAATGCAAAAAAAAAAAAAGGAATTTTAGTACTTGCCATCATAAATACTTGTAAAATGTCGAATTGATAAATAAACTAAATAAGACTCAGATTGGGGCAATTTATATTTTTGTCTTGATCCCCAAACCTCATCAATACATGTGTAGTTAAGCCAATTCTTCCACAAAAAAAAGGGCTACTTTGTACAGCCTAACTCTGTTTTGTCAGCTCTTATCACATCTATTTACTCCCTTCCTATTTTACCTCATACATTGGTTTTAAACCTTTGTCAAGGAAGTAGAGTAATAAGTCGCATCGTTTTGTTCGTGTTTATGCATCCACATGATACGATGCTTGATTCCAACATGCACATGAATTAGTAATGCTTCAAAAGGTTATACCTTGTTTTATACATTAAACCACAAAAGTTACAACATTTATTTTTTTCAACCTCTAAAAAAGAATAATAATGGAAAATGCCATAGATGTTTCATTGATGACAAGAAAGAGAGGATTATATGAATTTGATATTTGTTGGGGAAACAATTGATTATGAAGTTTGCTTTTATGCAAAGAGAAATAATAATAAGAAAAATAAAAAAAAAGAATGATGATGAAATCAAAAACAAAAATTGAGACATTTTTATCACATGCATTCATGCACAGTAATATCTTAGATCAATTCATGTTTATCATTAGAGTCTAGTATCGCCTTAGTACTTGCATGTTCATTCATATCAAAATCCTGTACCTGCATAGCATCTACATTGGGATCTAATTGTTACTTAATATTTATGCTTTCAAGTTCACTATACCTGTTGTTTTTCTGTTAGATTGAGACCCGCTTCATTCATATGAATGGTCATCGAATTAGTTGTTTTTGTTTTGTTAGATTGGCTTCATTCATATGAATGGTCATCGAATCAATTGTTTTGTTAGATCGAGACCCGCTTCATTCATATGAATGGTCATCGAATCAATTGTTCCATATGAATGGTCATCGAATCAGTTGTTTTAGATCGAGACCCGCTTCATTCATATGAATGGTTATCGAAGTTGTTTTTCTGTTAGATCGAGACCCGCTTCATCCATATGAATGGTCATCGAATCAGTTGTTTTGTTAGATCGAGACTCGCTTGATTCATATGAATGGTTATCAAAGCTATTTTTTTGTTAGATCGAGACCCGCTTCATTCATATGAATGGTCATCGAATCAGTTATTTTGTTAGATCGAGACCCGCTTCATTCATATGAATGGTCATCAAATCAGTTGTTTTTGTTTTGTTAGATTGAGACCCGCTTCATTCATATGAATGGTTATCGGATCTGTTGTTTCTGTTAATTTAAGACCCGCTTCGTTCATATGAATTGTCATCGAATCTTTAATCTTTATATTGTTGGACCAAGACCTGCTTCATTAATATGAATGGTCTATTGTTTTATCTTTAGATTGTAACCCTCTTCATTTATATGGATGGTCTCTAGTTTTCTTTTCCTTATTTCTATCTTGTTAAGGGACTTGAACGAAATTAGTGCTTATATCTTTACTTATCTTTTAAAATGATAATATGTAAACATTATATTACATATTATCTTGTAAAAGCTAAGTAAAGAGGGGCAGTTGTTGATACCCAATTTCGTCCGGAAGATAAAAAAAATCATAAAAAAAATAATACAAATATATATATATACTTTTTTTTTATTATTATTTATTTATTAATTATTATTATTTAATTATCATTAAAAAATAAAAACATAAATCGCACTGAAATCTTGACAACCCAAAAAGCCTGTAGCTTCACACGGGTGTTCTTTACTCATTGGGGATTTTCGATTCCGTTCACGGGGCTAGGGAGTAAAGAGTCCAATCACCACTAACGTAGATTACTATACCCTTCCAAACCCATAATAAACTGGTCTCTGGATTCCATGACACTGTGATTTCAGTCTCAAAATTTCCCAAAACCCCATCAAATGGCTGTGGAACTCATGGCTTTCCCCAAAATCGATGATTAGAAGGCTATCCAAGAGGCTGCATCAGAAGGCCTCAAGGGCATGGAACACCTCATCCGAATACTCTCCCACCAACCCTCTCATTTGAACACCGACCTCACTGACGTCACCGTCTCCAAGTTCAAGAAACTCATCTCCCTCCTCAACCGAACCGGTCGCGCCCGCTTCAAGCGCGCTCCGGTTCACTCCCCTGAACCGGTTCAATCCCCCGCGCCACTTCAAACCCCCGCTCCTCTTCCCTTCCCTCTTTTCTTTTATCCTTTATTTTATCCCACACGGAACACGCAAGGAGAAAGACTGTTACGGCTATGGATGTTGTGTATGCCCTGAAGAGGCAAGGAAGGACTCTCTACGGATTTAGGGGTTAGGGTTTTTGTTTTTCAGTTTGCTTGATTTTCCTCGCTGGGGAAAAGTCTTGCTGTCAAGAAAAATGCCAAGGATTGAAATTAGTCCTTTAGTGGAAAGGGAAAATGTTTTGTGTGATAGGTAGTTTATTTGTGGATTATGTTATGTGATGTAATTATCTATTTCAAATGAAAATGATATCTGATTTCATTTCGCCCAAAAAAATAAAAAATAAAAAAAATGAGGTTAATGGTAAAGGGTCCAATTTTTATTTTAGTTTTCTTTTACTTCATTGCTGTATTGGAATTTGTAATAATTAGATATATAGTTAAATTGATATAAAGAATTTAAATTATGTCAAATTATTATTATTATTATTTATTTATTTAATTTATTTTGTATTTTTCTTTTATTATTATTATCATTATCTCATTTATTTAGCTTCATTTCATTTATCGATTGAATATTTATTTATTAAAAAATAATAATAATTAATAATCTAGAAATTAATTTATTATATTTGATTTCAAATTACGGATATTTAGTTTTAAATATAATATTCGATATATTATTATATGAAATGTTCGTTGCATTGTTACATTGATTTTTGAATTTTATTTCATTTTATTTTTTAATTGGAACTTTTCTTATTTGTTTTATTTTATGATAAGATCATCTAATTATATATATGGCTACTCACGTCATTTTATAGTTAGTATTCGATCATATAAAATATCATTTTAATATACGGCTTTTGCATAATAATTTTAATACAATAAGAATTAATTAAGTATACTTGCCTAAATAAATTTATATATTAGGTTACCATGGTAGTTTTATCATAAGGATAAGGGTTATGTAGGATCACGCGCATCATCTTATACATGATATCTTATCTTTTATTAAAAATTTAAATATATATATATATATATGTATATATACATTTTTCTTTTAATTTTAATTGATCTATTTATATCTCACATATCATTGTATATTTTATATTTTATATTTTCTCAAAGTTTACTCAAATTATAATTTTAATTTTATAAATATTTACTAATGATTCTATAATAAACCTTTTTTTATTAAAAAAATTTTGGTACCAGCTTTTAATATGATTATGAAATTTACTCTTCCTTTTCATATTAAAAAGTTGTTTAGATGTTTGTATAATCATGTGCATTGTCTTAAATCCAATACCTATTATATTTAAGTATTTTTATATCACCTATATATAAAATAATCATTTAAATATATGTATGGCTATACGCGTCATCTTATATTTAACCTTTAACTAAAATTTATTCAGATAAAATAAATATATTTCAATCATTTTAAGCTAATTTATATAACAATCTATAATATCAATGTATAGTTTACACTATCTTGATTTATTATAAGATTGATAAAGAGAGTAAAATATATAATTTATTTTTTTTCGAAACTCATTTCTCTTTAAAATTACTAATCATAAAATAAAAAATAATGTTTTAGGAAGAACTATGTAATCCTGATTTTCCATTCTAAATGGAAATATGTAGGAGTAAGGTTAATATCTTGTCGGGCCCAAATAAACTTTAATTTAATATTTTTCTTTTTTTTTTTAACAATAATAATTTAAAAATTATTTTTATATTATAATATTTTATTTGTTTATAGGGGAAACAAACATTATAAGGTTATATTTATTTTGCATATTTAATTGAAAGGTAACCGTCTTAAGACGGACCTTGTAGGGTGCTAATACCTTCCCTACATGTAATCGACTCCCGAATTCATTTTTTTGTTTCGAAGATCATTTTAGTTTTTTCCATAGTTTTCCTTAATAAACAATGATGGCGACTCCTTTGTTTCCCTAAAAAGGGTGAAATTTTTTTAGTCTCGTCGTGACCCCGGTTGAGACAACTTTATTTTGAAGTGATAAACCTTAGTTAGATAAAGTGAATATTCTATATATTTGGACGTTTACCTTTTATGATATTTTGAAATTATTAATAATGTATGAGTAGACTATTATTCCGTTACGGATGCAAAATAGTTTTATTTTGGTTCGTTATAATATTCTCCTCCATGTGCACTTGAATGCAAGGTGCATAAGAGGTTGAATTTTAGTGGATATAGATGCAAAATGTATAGCATTTAAGGATATTAATTAATTTCTTGTTAGTAGACCTTGTGTCGTCAATTATTCTTTATTGAAATTCAATTTTATTTTTTTAAAATAATAACTAGTTTGTTATTATGTTGTTTTCTTCGTATTTAAGACTATAAAGTCAATTTAAGTTCTATTTTAAAATACTTTATAATTTAAAAAATATATATATACTTAAATTTTTATACTTAGAAAATTTATACATAGTTCGAAGTCTAACAATATTATTACTTTCTATTATATTAATGGTATGATTATAACTATTAGGACATAATCTTAACTTTTTCATATTTATATCCCTACACATTCATTTAAGTTTCTCTTTGGGAAAAAAAAGGTTTTAATCATTGTCTAATTCATAAATAAAAAAAAAGTAAGAAGTATTAAAAATGCTTTGTTAATTAGTAAGAAATCGATATTATATGTAATTGATAAGAAAAAAAATCTAAGATATGCAAATATAACATCTATTTTATTAGATGAAGGTTGCTAAAAAATTTAAAATAGATTTTATGAGGATATAACTGTAAATAATGTATTTTACTTATTATTCATTTAGTATTAATTGTTAACAAATTAATATTATATCTAATCGACATAAATAATCATATATTTAAAAAGTAATTTAATATATATATATAATATTTATATTTTATATAATGAATTAATATTATATATTTTAGATCATATTATCATGTAGTATGACACAAAAATTATTATTACAATTAAAATTTTAAGTTATTATAATATATAGTTATGATTTTTTACTATTAATTTTGCATGATAAAATATTATATGATAAAAAAATAATTTTAATATATCTTAATTATGACAACAAACTCATCAAATAAGGAATCTTGATAAGTATCAATAATTGGGAACATGAGTCTCCAAACGGGAAGATCATAGAAATTGAAAAGAAAATCACTAGAACCTACAAAAATTATAAAAAGAGTATATTGAAATTTTTGTTTACCTTCATCTTCTCCGACAATTTGTTTTAATATTGAGATATAAGTTTTAAAATATTTGATTTGTTGTTTCATTGATAAAGAATTCACTGTTGATGTAGTTAATTCATCTATACCAAACAAAATAAATTCCTATTAAAAAAATTTTATCCAATAAATTTGAATTTAAGAAAGGATGTATATATTTTTTAATATTTAATATGCTAAAAAATCTAAATCCACTTTTCCTTTGCAAAATCTTCTTGTAAGAATATGACGAGACAAATATATTCCGTAAGACAAGTAATTAGTCTTAGTAAATGTTAACTTATAGTTATTATTACATGTATGAATCTCCAAATAATATAATGGATGTAAATTTTGGATTTGAGAGAACATTGTTCCCACCAACAATAGAAGGAGGTGTATTAAAATGATCACAAACATTGTGCATGTCTTTACTAAAATTTTCAATAGAGAAATTTTGAAATGATACCACATAAGATAACATAGTAGACTAATAGTTTTTAATACCTCAAAATATAAGTAATAGTATCATCTAATAGAATAGATTTTATTAAGTACTATTACTTGTATCCACTTCTCAAAAAACTATATAAACTATTACTTCGTAATGCCTTTCTTACCATCTTATCTAAGGTGGTCATCGAAATAGCTTCCTCCCATCTTAAAGGGTATTGGATTAATATAGTTAAGTTTTTTTTTATTTGCTATTGTTAATAGGTTAAAAAAAAGGTATAATTACTCTCTATTATAAGTCATTCTAATTTTTTGTATTGTGTTTATATACCCTATCATATTTTTCTTTGAACATATATGAATGTATATTCAGTAGATCTTTTCTTTTTCTCTTTTTTACTTCCATGATTTTCAATTCATTTTAATTCTAATAGGTTTATCTCTTATATACACTTAATTACGGATTATATAATTAAGTAATTATTAAACTACAAGAATAAGTTTATTTATCCATAAAATATTTTCCACGGACTTCTTTTGTGGAAAAAAAAAGTTAATTACCCATTGAATATTTCCCACAGATTTATTTTTATGAAAATTTTTCATAAATTTATTTGTGGGAAATTTTTCATAAATTTATTTATGAAAAATTTGTTTATGGGAAATTTTCCATAGATTTTTTTGTGGAAAATAATTCCTACTATCCTTTTACCTACAAATTTATTTGTGGTGGGAAATTTGTGATATATTAGTGGAAAAATTGTATTTCCCACTGATTTTAAGTATTATCCACAAATATCATTCTATGGACAATAGAATTTTTTTTTTGTAGTATTAATAGAAAAGCAAAGATTAGAAATTCTTAATTAGGGCCCATCAAATAAGGCTAATCAAGTAATATTATAAATAAGTATCAGTTAAATTGTTGGTACTAACTTGAACAATGAAAATTGGAGTGATCCAGAAAAATAAAGATGATCTTCAAGAATTAATTTTTAGTAAGAAAAAATATTTTATCTTTAAATATAGCAGTAATATTTTTAATATTAGTTTACCAATATATTTTATTAAATTTGATAATAAAAATAATATGATTCATTAGAAATATTTGTCCAAAAATGGTAATGATAGATTATGTGTAATTAAAAATTAATTCTTATAATAAAATTATTATTTTTAAATTTTGATAATTATTTTACATATAGAACAAATTTCTTCTACGTTATTTTTTATTTATTTCAACAAAATTTTAAAAGTAAAATCACTTTGTTTTTTTTAAGAGATTGAATTTAATTTATAAAAGAAAAAATTGTATTAAAATAATGCTAAAATATAAATTTCATTTAAGTCTTGAATATTTTAGACAAAAATTTTGATGTTGGTGGTAGTAGAATGTGTTTGTTATCATTTTGATATTCTTCTCCATGTTCACTTGAATACAAGGTGCAGAAGAGGTTGAATTTTGCTGAAAATTGATGCAGAAGGTATAGCATTGTCTGTTGTGTTATTTTCTTCCTATTTCAAACTATAAAATCAATTTAGGTTCTACTTTAAAATACTTTATAATTTAAAAAAAAAAGTTATGTACTTAATTTATTATACTTAGAAAATTTATACATAATTCAAAGTCTAATGATACTATTACTCTCTATTATATTAATGATATGATGTATTAGGACATAATCATAACTTTTTCATATCTATATCCCTACACATTCATGTGAAATTAAGTTTCTCTTTGGGACAAAAAAAGTTTTCATCATTGTCTAATTCATAAACAAAAAAAAAAACATTAAGAAGTATTAAAAATTCATTGATATAATAATAATAATTATTCAAACTTCATGAAGAAAATATGCATGTAATGAAGTTTCTTTTATTTAACCTTTTTAATGATCATTGAAAGGATGTCATCACTCATTTCTTTTCTCTTTTAATAAGTAATGTTTTGTTTTCTTAAGGAGGTTTAAATATAGTTATTTTTAAAAACATAATATACATAAACTTTTTTGTTTTAATACATAGAATAACCAAGAGATTTTAATCAAGAGATAATAGAACTCAACGAATGAAAAGTCATGAACCAAGAGTTACACACATTTGTCATATTACAAACATAGATTAAAACCAACAAAACTTTTTCACTTAAATACAGTGTAACCATAGATTTATTACGGTTTAAGAAACAGTGGCAGAACTTCTCTTACAAGATATTTAGCCAAATATTGATTAGCTACTACAGTGAAATGAACAGAGTCCCATAATACATATTTGGAATGGTCTTCACACACACGTAACTGATTACAAAGTTGAAGGACCTCCACGTAGTCCAATCCACAACATCCTTTATCTGTTACCTTCATGTCTATTTGAAAAATTTCCACATATATTCAAAAATAAATAAAAGAACAAATTAATAAAAAATATCTCGTTACTTTTTTTTTTTTATTTTAAACCAAAAAAATCTAAAATAATTCATGTATAACTATATACCAAATTTGACTTACCATACTTTTGAGGATTATTGAAAAGTTTGAGTAATGAGTAATACAAATCTGCATAGATAATCTTGCTTCCAGGAAGTGTAGCTTGTAATTGGAAGAGTCGTTGTATCAATTTCTGATTATACTTCGCACTGTCAGCATTTTCTTCCATTACACATTCTATGTTAATTTTAACCTTGTAAGTCCTTTGAAAAGGTATACAACCAAGGGGAGCAAGTCCAGTCACACCCATGTTTCTGCATTTGAGATCATATAATTCCTCAGTATTACACGGGTATCATTGTTACAACAACATATTCAATTAGAAATTTCAATTTATTATAATATCTAGTTATGATTTTTTCTTATTAAATTTACATGATAAAGAATTATATCATAACAAAATAACATTAACATACCTTGATTATGAGTACAAACTTATCAAGTATGTAATCTTGATAAGTATCAATGATCGGAAACATGGGTCTTTGGGAGCCAAGATCATAGAAATTGAAAATAAAATCATTAGAACGTATAGAAATCATAACAAGAGCATTTTAAAGTTTTTCCTTAATTTCATCTTCTCCAATGATTTGCTTCAATCTTGAGATGTACATTTTAAATTTTTGAATTTGTTGCTCCATCAATAAAGCATTAACAATCCATGCAGTTTCGATACCCGATCCTCCTGAAACAAAGAATATTCCTGTTAAAATTTCTTCATCAGACAAATTTGAATTAAAGGAGGTATAGATTCTTTAATATTTAACATTGATGCTATAAAATCTGGAACCACTCTCCCATTACTAAATCTCCCCCTAGAAATATAACCAGCTACATCCATTCCATAAGGCTAGTAATTCACCTTAGCAATTGTGAACCTATAATTATTATTACCTGTGTTTACGGTTGAATCACCAAATACTAGAATGGAGGTAAATTTTGTTGTTGGAGTGGGATTACTCCTACCAACAATACCAACAGAGAAAAGGTGTATCAAGATAACAAGAAACATTGTGCATCCCATTTTTCACTAGAGAATTTTTAGAACAAAGAAATTTTAGAATAGAAAAATTTTAGAATGAAACCTAATGAGATAGTATAGTAGAATTTATATAGTTTTTGAAAAGTGCAACTAATAGTTTTTAATATTGTACAGTAATTTTGTATTATTATGTGTATACAAATTAAAAGGTGACATTTAATTACTTTCTTCAAATAAACAAACAAATATATATATATATATAGTTTATGAGATTCAAGTGTTGTTGGTAGGTGAATTTATACAATTTATTTAGTACTTAAAAAAAAGAATAGAAGATCTTCCTTATTCGGTGCTAAGGGAACATATTTGTTGTCATTTTAATATTCTCAATGCATATGAATGTATGATGTAGAAGAAGTTGAATTTGTATTCTATTTAAATTTCATAAATAAAAAAATATTATATTCAATTATTATTATTATTATTATTATTATTATTATTATTATTATATATTTAAAACTATAAAAAAAACTCATATTTTTCATAAAACAAGTTTCTGGATAATACTTAAAATTGAGAAATACAATTTTTCTTACAAATTTTTCACAAACTTCCCATCATTATAAATTTTTAGGTAAAATATTAGTAAAAAATTATTTTTCATAAAAAATTCATAGAAAATTTCCCACAAACAAATCAATAAAAAACTGTATTTCCATTGATTTTAAGTATTATTCACAAACTTGTTTTATAAGAAATATGATTTTTTTTAATGTTAAATATATTTATAAATATATATATATATATATATATTAAATGAATATAATATTTTTTTATTTATGAATATTAAATAGAATATAAATTCAACTTCTTCTGCATATTACATTCATATGTATTGAGAATATAAAATGGCAATAAATATATTCCCTAGCACTTCCTAGCACCTGATAAGAAAGATCTTCTGTTTTTCTTTTTTTTTTATTATTAAATAAATCTTATAAACTCACCTACCAACAACTCTTTTGAATCCCACAAACTAAATATATATTTTTTTAAGAAATTTTATTCACTTTTCCAAAATCAATTCAAATTCATGCATAAATCAAATTAATGTAAACTATATTTTAATTTTTTTTCCTAAAATCAGTTATGTAAAAAGTTATATATAACTATAATATTAAATCCTAATTAAACTCTAATTTAATCTAGTGGCCAATTTATGAACACCTTTCCCGTACATTCAATAACCACAATTCACCCATTACTAGTCTAGCTGTGTCGATCAAACACGATTACTTAACTTCTGATAATTACTTATTATAACAAAGTTCAAGTACAAAATCATTAGTGTAAACTTTTCTCAATAAAAGGTTAATGGTAAAATTTTGATTATTTGATATTTTTATCAATAATCCAAACAAGTAATATGTTGCATTGAACAAGGATAATAGATAACAAAACACCTAAAATGGACTGGTGGCTGGATCAAGGTCTTGGTCTATAGCCGTAAGCTCCTCTTGTTCTTCTTGAACTGGTGGCTGGACTTCTCTGATTACGCTCGGTCCAGTCCCCTTTCTTGTGGTTTTCGCAATTTCTGGATCAAAAGGAAGGAGTTCTTCCCTTGTTGATCTGGTCATACAAGTGTTGCTCGTGCTTTGGATGATTTAAACTTCAGCTTCAATGGAGAGTTAGCACAGAAACATCATTTCTTTTCCTGGTTTTTAGTTTTCTGATTTTTTTTTCAGTTGTGTTATGCAATGCAGTAAGCTAATATCCTAAATGATGTGGATCCTATATGCCATGAATGAAGTGAGCTTCGTATGGAATCAACGTCACCAATTGCTCCACGGCAACGGCGCCATTTTGATTTCACCTTTTCAGTCGCTTGTGGTTCTATCAAACAATTTTAAATCCCCTTCCTTAATGTAGTATGAGAGAGGACCCCAAAGTGTCAATCCGTGGAGCAATTCAGGAGGTGTTGTTGATTCTATACTTACAGATGAAAATGTGAACTACGGGGATGCCTAAAATATAGTTTTGATGCTACTGATTTTGGTGGAAATCCTATGATTTTATGTGCAATGCATGATGTATGGTTGGAGTGTGAATGCAGTAGCGTAATTCTAGATGACCGAGGAAATGAGACTTAGAATGGGGTGCTTATGAATGGAATGTTTATGATATGTAGTATGTGGAGGGGGTTTTGAGTACAAAATATATGAGATATGATTTAGCTAAGACAATGCATAAATTCGATTAAACTATCCTACTATAACCTGATCTAGAACCTAAGTATGAATGCAACTATTGATTATAATGCCAATGCTAAGACTATCAAAGATCTACTAATTGACATGCGAATTTGCTAGGAAAGGAAAACAATGGTTTATGAAATACAATTCATATCAGAATCATGACAAAACTGGAAACTATGATCGAACTACAGCAGAAATCAGATCAAGGTGACGACCAAACTTTTAGAACAACGTGAATCACAAACGCAGAATTAAAACACATGCAATATAATGATTTTTTGTGAAGGTTTCTTGAGAGAAAATTCATGTGGAATTGTGCTGAACCTCACTGGGATTCAGAGCTGGTGATCACCATTGGAAGACATCCAACTGCTCTCAATCTTCGCGAGGTATCAAGAGATAATTCTCTACTGGATTCACTCTTTAGAAACTTTCAGATTTTCGGATTCGATAAAATGCAGAAATCAAGAAACTAGAGAACATGTATTCCTAAACGAAGAACAACTAATCAACGCTACAAGCAATGACGTAGAAGAGGCTACGAACGAATGAACACAATCAAGAAGAATGCGCGAGAATCAAGAACGTAAAACAGAAAGGAAACTACTGCAAAATCTATGCTGAACTTACTTGTTATTGAACTAAGAATGCAGAATTGAACTACTGCTAGAACTATACAGCGAAGAGAACAAGTTCTTCCTCATCGCCGCTGAAACTAACTTGCAAGATCGTATACTGAATCTCTAGATTGCTACGTGCTTTCTGTTTGCTAATGAATCTTCTACACTAATTACAAAGGAACTCTATCTATTTATAGATTGTGTAGCTTTCGCTTATTGGGTGGGCCATTACAAAGCTGGCCCGATTTTCTTTAACTCGCGTGCTTCTTTTGCTCAGTCGTATAAGCTTAACTTAGAATGTGCATAGCTCTCTTGTTTCTTCACCGAATTACTTGATTCAAGTCTTCAATTGTAGATATTCGAATCTATTTTCCAATGAGACCTGATTCGCAATTTTAGAAGCCCAGACGAGTCCACTGGGCCTCGATTACTGGAAGTGGTTCTTTGTGTTCTTCAGCTGATTGTAGCTTCTGCTGAGCTCACTTCTATGTCTTACCAAAAATCCGTTTTAGGTTCGATTTGTGCCATTGAAAGCCTGGATTAAAGCTCTACGAATCTTCTTTCAGTTGGGACAAATTTGGTGATTTTTAGAGCTTCGTAGCATCCTGGGGCCCAGTTTCTTTAGGGTTGACGTCTCTGCATTTGCATTCTGCAATTGACTTGACTTTGACTGATCATGAAAAATCCATTTCTTCGTCAAATCCTGTGATTCCGGTTTCTATTGAAAGCCTCAGGTGTCTACTTTAACTTGCATCAAGAATCGTGATTTTTGGAGCACTGAGTCAAAAGATATCGTCAAAGGAAGGAGTGATCATCAAGCTGTGAGTAAAGGTTTATTTTATGCTGTTTTTAACACGATTTTTGCTTTTGACCTTGTAATATTTTGCAGAATATAAGTTATGGATAATTTGGTGTATTTATTTATTTAAACATACTTAAATAAGATTATTAGTTAAATAAAAGATGTTAAATTAGAGTCCTATCAAATACCCCACACTTAAGAGTTTTGCACTCCTGGGCAAAGATATTATAAGGCAATAATGTATATTCATCAATTCTAAGCTGTTTTAGTAGAGCTCACCCATGTATAAGGCGTATTTTTCTCAATACAAAATATGACATAGATTAAATGCAATTCTCATAACTTTAAACATAGATCATTGTCGACTTATCTCAAGAATCCTTTCCTGGAAAGTGTTTCACTCATCACTGTTTTTTCACGGGTACTGTTTTCTCTCAAAATTCTCATTCTGCACAGTTATTACCATAGGCTTGAGAATGTTCTAATTTCAATTCATTTAAATACCATGCATCCACGGAATCTCGAGGTCTTTTTAAATAGCTTGTAATGGGGCCATGGCTTGTAATTTAAGGGTAGGATAATTAATAGGATGCTGGGTTTTTAAAGAGAACTTCTGGTGAGATAATTTCAACTCTTAAAATGTCAGTGTGGGAGTTTTTTCTGCATATATTCCACTTTCTGCGAAACATGATTTTTCACAATTTTCTTTTTCTTTGCTTCTTTTGTCGCTGGTTTTTTCTCAGTTGTATATTTTTTTCAATCTTGACCAAAATCTTAGCCGTTCTTTATCAATTTCTTTTCCTTTTTATATTGCTACTTCTGACTATAAATAATTACCCCACACTTTTGAGCTTTGCTCAAACTATGAATCAGAATCCTTCAAGCCTTTCTTATCTTCACCAAAGATTCAAGGTGTTACTGGTTTTTCGGTTTCGAGCTTGTATTGTCCAGGGAATAAACAAAGAAACAGGCTATAAAGCTCAACAGGGTGACTAATGATTTGTACTGTGAAATGGGTTGGCTTTATTTGGTCAAATGGTTTAGACAAACATGGACTCGATCATTTTCCTTGAATGCATAGATTTAATATAGTCTACTCAAAGAACAAAATCAAATTCTGGAACAACTATGCAGATGGAATAATTACACACATCAAGAAAACAAGGCTCAATTCTCACACTGGGTTAATTCTCTTCTCTTAACAGTTCGAATGCCCCTGTGCCTTAAATTATAAGAATCAATCTAATCTAAAAATCGACTTTGTACTAATCCAAATAAGCATAATCATGGATGGTTTTGAAAATTATTTTAAATACAGCTCACTTTAAAAAAAAAAATTGCATCTGAATTTACAATTGTCTTAATAATTTACATGGCTAAAAAATGCAAACAATTATAAAAGCTAATGCTGGCAGAATCACCCGAAATACCCCCCACTTAGAAAAAGACATTGTCCTCAATGTAAGCAGGAGATAAATGAATAGTGATGTACCTGTGAAGGATGTTTGCAACTCTAAACCTGCATAATTATATTACTGCAACACAGGATCCATTAAATTAACTATAGGATCAGCGTCAGCTATTCCTTGTTCATAGAATAATTTAAGCTGGTGCCCGTTTACATTATGTAAATTCCCAGTTTTTAAATCTTTAATTTCAACTGCTCCATGCGAAAACACATGAATAATTTCATACGGTCCATTCCATTTAGATTTTAACTTACCTGAAATCAATTTAAGTTTAGAATCAAAAAGCAGTACCTTCTGGCCTGGTTGGAAAGTTTTGCGGCTGATATGATCATCATGAAATTTCCTAACCTTCTCTTTATATAATTTAGAATTCTCATAAGCTTGTTGTCTGATCTCCTCAAGCTCCTGCAGATCCAATTTTCTGCGCTGACCAGCTGCTTCCATGTTTAAATTACATCCTTTCACAGCCCAGCAAGATTTATGCTCAAGCTCCACAGGTAAGTGACATGGTTTGCCAAAAATTACGCAAAAGGGAGACATCCCCAAGGGTGTTTGATACGCTGTGCGTTGAGCCCACAGTGTATCATCCAAATATTTGCTCCAGTCCTTCTGATTTGGTTGGACCAGCTTCTGCAGCAAGTGCTTCACTTCCCTATTGAATACCTCGGCTTGGCCATTTGTTTGAGGGTGGTAAGCCGTGGAATCCCTGTGTGTTACTCCATATTTTAAGAATAAATCAGCCATTGCCTTGTTGCAGAAATGAGTCCCTTGATCACTGATTATGGCTCTAGGTACACCGAACCTGCAGAAGATATTAGACTTAATAAACTTACAAACGGCTTTAGAGTCATTAGTAGCTATTTCCTTGGCCTCGACCCACCTGGAAACATAATCTACAGCAAGTAATATATATGAATAATTATTTGAAACTGGAAAGGGACCCATAAAATCGATCCCCCATACATAAAAAATTTCACAAATAATTATACGATGCTGTGGCATTTGGTTGCGGCTGTTGATGGCATGGCCAGCTCTTTGGCACTATTCGCAGGTCATTACATAAGTGTGTGCATCCTTAAATATAGAGGGCCAATAAAAACCACTCTCTAACACTCGCATGGCAGTGCGTTTTGTTCCCAGATGTCCTCCAGCTAGGGAGTTGTGGCACATCTCCAGAATCTGCTGACCTTCTTCATGTGTCACACATCTTCGAATAATTTGATCACTGCATAATTTCCATAAGTAGGGTGGTTCCCATACATAATTCTTTGCCTCAGACTTTAATTTATTCACCTGGTTTTTATCTGCATTTAAAGGTAAAACTCTAGCAGCTACATAATTGGCAATGTTAGCAAACCAAGGAACATAATTCACAGAATAAAGATATTCATCAGGAAAAGACTCATTTACTGGGGAGGTGGCTGCATCATGATAAATAATTCGGCTGAGATGGTCAGCTACTTGGTTAGTCAAACCTGCTCAATCTTTGATTTCAATGTCGAATTGTTGGAGCAGTAATATCCACCTGATCAGTCGAGGTTTGGTGTCTTGCTTTTTTAACAAGAATCGTATGGTTGTATGATCTGTATCAACAATGAACTTGGTCCCAAATAAGTATGATCTAAATTTATCTAAAGCAAAGACAATTTGCCAACAACTCTTTTTCTGTCGTTGTATAATTAACCTGAGCCGCATCAAGCGTTCTAGAGGCATAGGCAATAGCATGGGGTGATTTATTTATTTTCTGTGAAAGGACAGCACCTAATGCGAAGTCAGAAGCATCACACATAAGTTCAAAGGGAAATGACCACTTAGGGGACTGCATAATGGGTGCAGTGGTTAAGCTGGTTTTTAATTTATCAAATGCAGCTCGGCATGCAGTATCAAATATGAATTTTTCATCTTTCTGCAATAACTTAGAAAGTGGATGAGTAATTTTGCTGAAGTCTTTGATAAATCTCCTATAAAAACCAGCATGTCCTAAGAAGGATCTCACCTCCTTCACTGTTCGGGGATAATTTAAGGTGGAAATGACTTCAACTTTTGTTTTGTCCACCTCGATTCCTTTTGAAGAGATCAAGTGGCCTAGCACAATACCCTCTTGGACCATGAAATGACACTTCTCATAATTAAGAACCAAATTAAACTCCATACATCTGTGTAGTACTTTAGATAGATTAGCAAGGCACAAATCAAAGCTAGACCTGAAAACAGTAAAATCATCCATATAAACATCCATGCAATCTTCAATTAGCTCATTAAATATGCTTACCATACATCTCTGAAATGTGGCAAGGGCATTGCACAGACCAAAGGGCATCCTTGAGTAGGCAAAGGTGCCGAATGGACATGTGAATGTGGTTTTATGTTGATCTTCGGGGGCAATGTGAATCTGCATGTATCCTCTAAATCCATCTAAAAAACAATAGTGGGACTTACCTGCCAGCCTTTCCAGCATTTGATCAATGAATGGCAAAGGAAAATGGTCTTTTCTTGTGGCTGCATTCAGTCTCCTGTAGTCTATGCATACCCTCCATTTGTTGGTGACTCGAGCTTGCAGCTTCTCCTTGTCCTTGGTTTCAATTACAGTGGTGCCTAATTTCTTTGGAACAACTTGTACAGGTGACACCCATTCACTGTCGGAGATTGGATAAATTATTCCAGCTTTGAGTAACTTAGACACCTCTTTTTTTACTTCCTCAGCTATTGTAAGGTTGACTCTTCTTTGGGGCTGCCTCACAGGTTTCACATCATCCTCCATGTAGATTCGGTGCATGCAAACTGTGGGACTGATCCCGGGGATATCTTCCATACTCCAGCCAATGGCTTTTCTATGCTTTTTCAATACTTTAATTAATTCCTCCTCTTCATTACTGGATAACTTACTGGATATGATCACTGGTTTTTGCAAATTTTCTTCCATAAACACGTATTTTAAATGGGGAGGGAGAGGCTTCAGTTCACTCTCTCTTGGCAGCTGTTGTGCAGTGTTTCGTTCTTCCTTTGGCTGTTGTTTTTCATTTTGCTTTTATGCTCTTTTTGTTGGTTTTCTAAATCTGCAAAAAACAGAAAAAGTGAAGTGTGTGTGGTGTTATTATTTGCAAAATTGGCAAACTGGCCGAGCTGGCCTTGAGTCACATTTTGTCATATATTGTAGCTTCTAACTCTACCAAGTTTTGTAAACTAAACTCAGTTTTATTTACAGAATCAAGACAGAAAAGAGATTGAGTATTCAACACAGAATGGTCTTCAGCAGGGTGCTTCATTGTTGTGAATAGATTGAAAATAATCTTTTCTTCTCCAAACTCCATAATCTTGGCCTTGGCAGTCATGAGGAATGGTCGTCCCAGTATGAGTGTTGCTTGGCTGCTAGTGTTTTCGTCTTCCATATCAATGATGTAAAAATCCGCAGGGAAGAGTAGTTGATTTACCTTGACCAACACGTCTTCGATGATTCCAAGCGGCTGGACAGTGGTTTTGTTAGCTAGTTGGATCACCACATTGGTGGGTTTCAGCTCCCCGACGTGCAACATTTTATAGAACATGGTTGGCATCACAATGATGGAAGCACCGAGGTCAATCAATGCATTACTGAGTGTTAGCTCTCCTATGGTGCAAGGAATAGAAAATGAGCCAAGATCATTGCATTTTGGAGGCATGGATAACTGGGATACAGTGGAAACAGTTTCAAGATTGACTCCCTTTAATTTTTGCTTATAAGTGTAGAGATCTTAGGAACTTGGCGTACTTAGGAACCTGCTTGATGGCATCCAGCAAAGGAATGTTGATCTCCACTTTCTAGAATATGTCCAGCAATTCTTGATCCAGCTCTTTCTTCTTTGCTGGTTTAATTTTTTCTGGAAAGGGAGTGGGAATGCTAGCTCGTTCAGGTTCTTCTTCATTTTCCTTGGCAGTTGTTTCGGGTTTTTCTTGAGGTGATCGAGAAGGTTTCACTTGTGAGGCCAATTCTCTACCGCTTCGCAAGGTTATTACATTGACATTTCCTCTTGGGTTGGTCACTGGCTGAGAAGGGAGTGTACCCGATCCTTGTTGCTTCAGTCGATTTACCTCATTCGAAACTTGTCCCAGTTGTGTTCTCAAGTCATTTATAATTGCTGTGTTAGGAGCTATTTCCTGCTTTATCATTTGCTGCATATTTTTCATGATTTCACTCATATCTTGACTTGGAGAAGAGTGCACCAATGGTTGCTGCACTGGCTGCACGAATTGATTTGAAAGATCCTCTTGGTGTTGTCGCTGACTGTATGGTTGATCATACTGGTGTTGTCGCTGACCTGTTGAGTAGTCTTGATGCTGATAGGGTCTATAATTTGATTGGTCTTGCTGCTGGTAAGACCTCTGATTGGAGTACCTATGGTGCTGGAAATGAGTCTGGTTGTTAGACTGATTCGACATGAAATTCCTGTGATGACCTTGCTGATTTTGATGCTGAGCAGTTGTTGTTGAGGAGCCATATCTCAGATTTGGATGATCCTTCCAGCCAGGATTGTAGGTGGGAGCATATGGGTCATAATTCCTTTGGCTGGAAAATTGTTGCTACATTCTTGGGTTGGAGAAAGGTGCCTGATCAAAAAACACAGCTGCCACATTTTCAATGGGGTCAACCTCCTGTAATTGTGGGCACGAATCTGTGAGTGGTCTGGTGCAGCACAAATCCCACATAATTTCGTTTGTTTCTCACAAACAGATTGGTGTTGTGCCAATGCGAGTTGCCTTACCAATGAGGTGAGTTCAGTTAATTTGTTCTCCATTCTCGAGTTATCCTGAGCAGCTGGGTTCTCTCTTGAAATTTCATGCACAGCTTTGGGGTTTTGTCTATTGTGGAATTGCTATGAATTTTCGGCCATGTTAGAGATCAAGTATTTTGTCCATTAATGCGCCCCCGCTTGCAGCATCGATCATGCTTCTTTCCATGGAGTGCAGTCCTTCATAGAAGTACTGAATCAGCAGTTGTTCAGCTATCTGGTGATTGGGACAAGTTGCACATAACTTGTTGAAGCGTTCCCAATACTCGAACAACGATTCCCCTTGCATCTGCCTAATTCCGCTTATTTCTTTGCGTATAGAAGCAGTTCTAGAAGCTGGAAAAAAAATTTCTAAGAAATTTTTCTTCATTTCTGGCCAGGTGTTGATCGGTGAGAGCTGGGAGTAAAGCCAATCCTTGGCTGCGTCACATAAAGAAAATGGAAACGCCTTCATCTTGATGTAGTCTTCATGAACTCCAGCTGGGCACATGGTTGAGCAAACTATGTGGAATTCCATCAAATGCTTGTGTGGATCTTCCCCAGCCAGTCCATGGAACTTTGGTAGCAAATGTATCAATCCCGATTTCAGTTCGTAGCTCGCTGCACCCTCCTTCGCCTGAGGAACTTGGATGCATAGCGGTTGGTAATGTTCTGCAGGCGCAGCAAGTTCCTTCAATGTTTTCTCTAGCCCACGAGACCCCATGTTTTGGTGTGGAATAGGTACTAGATCAAGGTCTTGGTCTATAGCCGTAAGCTCCTCTTGTTCTTCTTGAACTGGTGGCTGGACTTCACTGATTACGCTCGGTCCAGTCCCCTTTCTTGTGGTTTTCGCAATTTCTGGATCAAAAGCAAGGAGTTCTTCCCTTGTTGATCTGGTCATACAAGTGTTGCTCGTGCTTTGGATGATTTAAACTTCAGCTTCAATGGAGAGTTAGCACAGAAACATCATTTCTTTTCCTGGTTTTTAGTTTTCTGATTTTTTTTTCAGTTGTGTTATGCAATGCAGTAAGCTAATATCCTAAATGATGTGGATCCTATATGCCATGAATGAAGTGAGCTTCGTATGGAATCAACGTCACCAATTGCTCCACGGCAACGGCGCCATTTTGATTTCACCTTTTCAGTCGCTTGTGGTTCTATCAAACAATTTTAAATCCCCTTCCTTAATGTAGTATGAGAGAGGACCCCAAAGTGTCAATCCGTGGAGCAATTCAGGAGGTGTTGTTGATTCTATACTTACAGATGAAAATGTGAACTACGGGGATGCCTAAAATATAGTTTTGATGCTACTGATTTTGGTGGAAATCCTATGATTTTATGTGCAATGCATGATGTATGGTTGGAGTGTGAATGCAGTAGCGTAATTCTAGATGACCGAGGAAATGAGACTTAGAATGGGGTGCTTATGAATGGAATGTTTATGATATGTAGTATGTGGAGGGGGTTTTGAGTACAAAATATATGAGATATGATTTAGCTAAGACAATGCATAAATTCGATTAAACTATCCTACTATAACCTGATCTAGAACCTAAGTATGAATGCAACTATTGATTATAATGCCAATGCTAAGACTATCAAAGATCTACTAATTGACATGCGAATTTGCTAGGAAAGGAAAACAATGGTTTATGAAATACAATTCATATCAGAATCATGACAAAACTGGAAACTATGATCGAACTACAGCAGAAATCAGATCAAGGTGACGACCAAACTTTTAGAACAACGTGAATCACAAACCCAGAATTAAAACACATGCAATATAATGATTTTTTGTGAAGGTTTCTTGAGAGAAAATTCATGTGGAATTGTGCTGAACCTCACTGGGATTCAGAGCTGGTGATCACCATTGGAAGACATCCAACTGCTCTCAATCTTCGCGAGGTATCAAGAGATAATTCTCTACTGGATTCACTCTTTAGAAACTTTCAGATTTTCGGATTCGATAAAATGCAGAAATCAAGAAACTAGAGAACATGTATTCCTAAACGAAGAACAACTAATCAACGCTACAAGCAATGACGTAGAAGAGGCTACGAACGAATGAACACAATCAAGAAGAATGCGCGAGAATCAAGAACGTAAAACAGAAAGGAAACTACTGCAAAATCTATGCTGAACTTACTTGTTATTGAACTAAGAATGCAGAATTGAACTACTGCTAGAACTATACAGCGAAGAGAACAAGTTCTTCCTCATCGCCGCTGAAACTAACTTGCAAGATCGTATACTGAATCTCTAGATTGCTACGTGCTTTCTGTTTGCTAATGAATCTTCTACACTAATTACAAAGGAACTCTATCTATTTATAGATTGTGTAGCTTTCGCTTATTGGGTGGGCCATTACAAAGCTGGCCCGATTTTCTTTAACTCGCGTGCTTCTTTTGCTCAGTCGTATAAGCTTAACTTAGAATGTGCATAGCTCTCTTGTTTCTTCACCGAATTACTTGATTCAAGTCTTCAATTGTAGATATTCAAATCTATTTTCCAATGAGACCTGATTCGCAATTTTAGAAGCCCAGACGAGTCCACTGGGCCTCGATTACTGGAAGTGGTTCTTTGTGTTCTTCAGCTGATTGTAGCTTCTGCTGAGCTCACTTCTATGTCTTACCAAAAATCCGTTTTAGGTTCGATTTGTGCCATTGAAAGCCTGGATTAAAGCTCTACGAATCTTCTTTCAGTTGGGACAAATTTGGTGATTTTTAGAGCTTCGTAGCATCCTGGGGCCCAGTTTCTTTAGAGTTGACTTCTCTGCATTTGCATTCTACAGTTGACTTGACTTTGACTGATCATGAAAAATCCATTTCTTCGTCAAATCCTGTGATTCCGGTTTCTATTGAAAGCCTCAGGTGTCTACTTTAACCTGCATCAAGAATTGTGATTTTTGGAGCACTGAGTCAAAAGATATCGTCAAAGGAAGGAGTGATCATCAAGCTGTGAGTAAATGTTTATTTTATGCTGTTTTTAACACGATTTTTGCTTTTGACCTTGTAATATTTTGCAGAATATAACTTATGGATAATTTGGTGTATTTATTTATTTAAACATACTTAAATAAGATTATTAGTTAAATAAAAGATGTTAAATTAGAGTCCTATCATTAATACTAAAAAATAGTTTCATTTGTTCTTCCCAATCTTAATGTTTCTCTTCAACATATTTAAAGGAAGATCCACCTCTATTATGTCCAACTTAGTTTCAGTATTGCGATTTAGAGGAGTCATTACTATCAGATTGTTTAAACAAATATCAAAACTCTTATATTTTCATCGCATTCAGTTATGTAAAAAGTTATATATAACTATAATATTAAACCATAATTAAACTCTGGTTTAATCTAGTGTCCAATTTATGAACACCTTTCCCGTACATTCAATAACCACAATTCACCCATTACTAGTCTAGCTGTATCCATCAAACACGATTACTTAACTTCTGATAATTACTTATTATAACCAAGTTCAAGTACAAAATCATTAGTGTAAAATTTTCTCAATAAAAAGTTCATGGTAAAATTTTCATTATTTGATATTTTTATCAATAATCCAAACAAGTAATATGTTGCATTGAACAATGATAATAGATAACAAAACATCTAAAATGTTCAATATATAAGAAAGAGTACGAACCAAGAGTAGTTTTTTAGACCAAGAGTTCATAGGAAATAGAAATGCATTTACTAACTACGAAATAATTGTAAGGTAAGACATCCGAGCCATTTCGAATACATTGGAAAGACATCTAGTATAGTATATTATGTAGAAAGTGATTGAGTCTAACTCACCTTCAAAATCGGTTCAAAATGTGAGGTTTATTCTTTACTTATATACCTCCCTCACGTCGAGGAGACATGCTCTACATAGCAGCCTGTTAACAACCTTATTAACAATCAGGACTCCTCAAACCATGTAGAAGATATCATAATCTATTAACAGGAAGTCCAATATGAGTCCAACAACTTGCTATCTAGGGTTCCTTATATTAACAAGTGACCCAATTTAGGCCCAACAATCTTATTAACTAGGCTCTAATACCATGTAGAAAGTGATTATGAGTCTAATTCATTCTCAAAATCGGTTCAAGAGGTGAGATTTACTCCTCACTTATACATTATTGTTAAATCTCAATTTTAGTCAATGTGGGATCTCCCAACATATTCTAATACTAATATCTTTTAGCAAGCTATTTTCAATTTAATAGAAGAAAAATATCAAAACATTGGTTTATAAAAGAAACATAAGAGATGTTTGCCAATTTCAGCAAACAAAGAAAGCAAAAGAAATATTAATTCTGCATGTGTTTAGCTTTCCCTAGTATTTCACCTTTAGTTTGAATAGGGTGAACCATTTTCGTATGAAACAAGGTCTTTCTTTTCAACATTATTAGAATTTAGTTGAGCTTCAACATTTTACAAAATTTAGTGAGTCTCAACATTTTAAAACATTTGTATTAAATCTTTATGGTACAAATATAATATATAGTTCACAAACATTTAGTATTGAGATTACTAATTTGATCTCGAACACAAACTTTTCCAATCAATAATACATGGAATAAAATAATTTTTTTAAAAAGTTAATTACACACTAATAGATTATAACTAACAATAATTTAATGTTGAAAATAATGAATTTTATCTCAACATTACTATTATAGCATGGTATAATTTTTATTAAATATTTATGTAAGCACAATTTTGAAATATGAATATGGAATATAAATTATATAAGATGATCTTGGAAATATCTCAACATAAAAATTATAATTATATACAACATCAAATATAAAATATTTGGACAAATTGTTCTAGTTACAAAAGTATTATAATTTCCCAAAACAAGGGACTTTAATTTCAAAAAAGTAGTAATAATACAAAATCCAGACAATCTGTCACTAACAAAATTAAAATATTGTTCAGATAGACATAAAATAAACAATTAATAATAAAAATAAATAGTTAATACTAAAAAACAGTTTCATTTGTTCTTCCCAATCTTAATGTTTCTCTTCAACATATTCAAAGGAAGATCCACCTCTATTATGTCCAACTTAGTTTCAGTATTGTGTTTTAGAGGAGTCATTACTATTAGATTGTTTAAACAAATATCAAACTCTTATCATTTTCATCGCATTCATTTAAGAATTTAGTAGATAAATCCTTCTAAATTACATACACATGGAATTAGATTATAGAATTCATTTTAATTATGCTAATTGTATGAAAAAAGTACAAACATACCCTAAAATAAAAATTATAGTGAAATAATGAAATAATGAAAAATAAAATATAATAACAATAGAAAACTTGTGCAATGATAATGGAAAAACTAAACCTTTGAAGGTTTTTTTAGAAAATAACTCATCATCTTCAAAACGCACACCTTAAACAATGTGAGAATATCGTTACTATTAATTAAATATTAAATATTAAATCTAGATATCAAATTAAATATACTATTAGAAAGAAATAAAGTTATTATCATTAAATTCAAATATGTATGATTGAAACATTTTAATAATATTATGTTCAGTATAAATTTTCTTCACCCTAAATGTTTGTTCCAATTTGAAGGTGTGTTGGCTTCTTGATTATACTTTGAAGAGAAATTTTTTGTTAATAAATTCCTCAAACTCCTTTGAAAATTATTCACATGTATTATTTTGTATAATAATGTTTTAAAAAATTAACACTTCCGACTTTTATTATTAAAGATTAAATGTATATGTAATATGTAATATTTTTTAAATCTAAATTAACAAACTGACACTTAACCTTATCATGTATTTCAAACATGTCTACAAATTATTTATTGCATAATAGAGTTGCATCCCCATAAAAAAAATCACATAAGTAGATGAATCTATGTCACCCAAACCTTTAACTTATACCTGAAATATAAAAAATAACTCAGTTGATGACATACTTAAATATAAATATAAATGAAACTATATTATAAAAAAATATTATAAAAGAAAGTATCTAGGCATAACTTTGATTACACATGCTTGTTACATTGTTCACATAAAAACATCTTTGAATTTGGATATACTACACATATCATTAATACACATATGAAGATGAATAAATAATAAATAAATGAATAAATAAGTAACCTATGCCTCTTTACAATTTTTTAAATCATGAATGGTATTTTGGTGGTGTAAGATGGAGAAAATAATCTTTCATAATATGTCTTGAAGAGTTTATCCATTGGCTCAAGCCTTGCGGAGGTGATTTCAAACTTTCAAACATCCTATACTAAGTTTAAATATATAATATAATGTAATATTGATCATTTAGAACAAGGATATATGATTATCAAATATTAAAAATGAACAACTATCCTTACTTTAAAAAAATTTTACCTTACCAAATTGTATGACAACAATAGTTTGTTGAACTTCCTCTAAAGCTAGAACTATATTCAGTTTGTCGACATATTATCCAAATAGTGTACATTCAACCTTGAAATTATAGTATCAAAGATATTTTATTTTGGTCATTAATTAAGTTTCAAAATAAGTAGTGAATATTAAACATGACTCAATAAAGAAAAAAATCAATCTTACCTATCATTGTCTAAACATATCATGTTCAACTTAGTTGTTTTGCCATTTTTCTACAACTCTCCTTCAATGCCCACACTTGTGAGTAGTGCAATGTTGTCTACATAATAAAAATGTGGTAAGTTTTCATAACCCATATACTTATAATATGTATAATATCTATTACTTACCAACTAAGTAGTCATAATCAAAACCAGGTGAAATTATTTCTGATATAGGGATTAGTTGGTAATTATTTTGTGGTATAACATTACAATTAACTAAAGATACTTTTGTTCCAAATTGGAAATTAATTTTATATGTGTGGCAGGTGATTTATTAGAACCATCATTTTAAGAAAAATTAAATTTTTTAATATAGTAGACACTTCCCTCATGAAGTTCATTTTAAAATTTACAACTTAGTATTCATCTAACAAATGCATGGATTCTACAACCCTACATAAACAAAAGTGAGAATCAATAGCAAATACATAAATTGATGAAAGGAACAACCTCAATATCTTGTAGAACAATTTCCATTGTAAACAAAATATTTTCTCTACTTAAATCAGAAACAAATCAAAGTTGTAGCACCTTCACCATTATATGTCAATTATCCTTTTCAACATTAACTTCAGCAATGGTGTGATATTTTTTTTTACTATTTCCATAATGAAGACATGATAGCAACAGTAGTAAGAATATAACTAAATAAAAATAAATAAATAATAACTAAACCACAAGCTCAGGATGCAAACAATTAGTGATTTCAAAATTTAAATTTAAAGTTTCAAATTGACTTTGACTAAAATGACTTTGACTAAAATAGTAAATAGATAAGTTTACCAATGTTCAATATTGATGCATGCGGTCTTACTCAAATTATAAACCCTAATTAAAAAATTGTAATTAAAAAAGATAAATTTTAATAAAAACATAAAAGGTATAAAACCTTACTATGTTTGATTTTGATGCACACGATTTTACTGAGAACCAAAACCTAATTGCAAAATGGAAAATAAGAAAAATTAAAAAGCAAATGGTAATAAATCTTGCCAGTAAAACATTAAAAATATTTGATTGAAAACAAACTTTATCGTAATAAATTTTCACCACTTTCAATAAAATCATAAAGAGATTTGGTCGCCGACGAAGTCGTTTGACGGATGCATGCCACCTTACTCAACAAAATCCCTAATTTGAAAAATGAAAAATAAAAGAATTAGAAAGAAAGTGATAATAAATCTTGCAACTTTCAATAAAACTTCTAAGAAATTTTATCAAAATGAAGCTAATAGTAATGAATCTTTCCACTTTTAGTAAAATTCTTAAGAGATTTGGTCGCCAACAAAAACGTTTGACAATGATTTACTTTGGGAACCTACCAAAAATCCTTAAGAAGTTGAAAACCCTTTTTTCAATGAAACTATTATAAAGATTAGACTGCGATACCTAGAGCATTTTGAATCAAGACATGACATGAGAAAGGTCGGATAAAAAAACTTGTGTAGTTAATAATAAATTATACAAATAATTAAATATAAATTTAAATCAATATAAAATTATAATTAAATTTATCTTCCAATAATTAATTCAATGTATAATTTTGTATATAAATTAAATCTAAATCAAATCTCTCTAATCCATAATAATAAAATATGTAATTTTGTATATAAAAGAAAATATTTTGTCTATTAATAAAAATATATATTTTGTATTTGTAATGCATTTTTTTTAACAAGTATCATTCATCAAGAAAAATCATGGAAGTATATGTAAATAATTTTATCAATCAAAAGAAAAAAAAATAATATATATATATTAGAAAATCGTGAAGTATTATAAATTAAAAGATAAAATATTAAAAAATAAAAAAAATATTCATAATATTTTTCTTGTAATAAAAAAAATAAGAAAAATAAGATAAGATTTTTTTTTTCACTATTATAACATATTAGCATATATACAATATATAAATATATATATATATAACTTTTTTTTTTTATCAATTAGTTAATTGATTTAATATTTTATGATTATCTATTTTATATTAAAAAAAATTAAGTTTGAACTCTAAAAACATCCTAAAAATAAAATTATAAAGTTTTTTAAGATAAAAGAGACAGATAAGATTAATAAAGTAAACTTTAATTTATCAAATTTAAATTTAATGAATAATATTGAAAATGTTGTTAAGTAACCTATTAATTAATCTATTCTACACCTCTTTTTAAAATTATGAGAATTGAACATGAAAATATTAATATTGATATTTTAATATATGATCATTGAAAACGTTTATAAATTTGAGATTATTTTATCAATCAATAAATAAATTTTATAAAGTTATATAAAATTTGAATTATATAACTATTTTATGAATGTGTATTTCTTTTTGGTTTTAAACAATCATCTCATCGAACATATATAAAATTTGAAACATAGAACTTATATGTATTAGTTAGTTTGACCACCTTACCTAAAATTCTCGACTTCACCCTTGTATATTACATATTTTATTTATTATAATTATTCACTTTCTACCATTCATTCTGTTGGACTTAGATTACTAGAGTGACATTGTCAAAAGTTTGATATTCTTTTCTTTCATGTTTCAATCTAATTCTACACATATAAATGCCATAGAAGTATAATGTTAATTAAGATTCTAGTCAAGGATATATTTTATCGTTATATTTATTATAGGATCTACATACTTCTTTTACTAATATCTAGATGAGAAAACGAATTTTGTTGATTTATTTATTCATGTGTGAAGGTTGTAATTAATCTCACCATGTTATGATGTCTTACTACGATAAAATCTTGAGACAAGGTGATATCAATGCAAACTTTTCATTTTTATTTAACGTGGGATTCCAATTCATCTTAAATTCCAACACTAATACTTAATATCGGCTATGTTAATGTCTTTTAGCAAATTTTGTAACTTATTTGATGCTTTTCAAAATTTAAACAGAAGAAACTATCACTTAAATATTTTTATCCCTTTCTTGTAATGTAGTTAGGCTTACCTTATTCTTTATTTACAACTTTGACTTCCTCACCGAAAAACTTCTAACACTGACCGTCGAAATTTTAGTTTCCAAAATCAGGTTTTGTGAATGCAAATAATTTCGAAAGAGAAAATAGCAAATAACAATTTTTGTTACTATAATTGATTTTAGATTTTAAATATTTATATATATATATATTAAAATAGTTTAGAGAAATTTTTCCACGAAATATATATTTATATTTATGCCTTATATTTATATACTTATTATTTTTGAAAGAAAAAAAAATTACTAATTTAGTTATCGATTCTAAATTTTAAAAATTAGTCACTACTTTTAATTTTGGTTATAAATTATATCACAGATTCGATAACTCATTTCAATTATAGATTTAATCATTGATTTTAATAATAGATTTGATCATTGATTTTTATTATAAAATTGGTCATTGATTTTGGTTATTGATTCCGTCACTATTTTAAATACAAATTTAATCATTAACTTTAATTACAAATTTAATCACTAACTAACAAAAAAATATTTAATACTGGATCATTTATTAAGTCAATCACTATTGATATGAGATTACAAATTACTAAGACCATTTGGAATTTATGAGTTGTAGGAAATTCGAGACTAGTTATTAATTTATGAGGAATTGTATGAAATTGGAGCAAGCATGAGATTACAAATTACTGAGACAATTTGGAATGATGGGCACACATGTAAATAAACAAAGAGTAACATGACTCAGAATGCAGATTATATCCTTTAATATGTAAATTTTTTATTTTCCTTTGACAACAGCTAACTCTTTCATTAGGTTAAGCACTTCTTCTCCTTTGGCATCTAACTGGTTTTTATACTTCTTATTTGTTAAAACTGATTCATCGATTGCTTCCTTGTATCTACAACGGAAAACATCTAACTTAGCTTGTGTTCCTTGGAGTCTTATTCTGAACTTAGTCATTTCTTTGTTGTTTGTTACACTATCTTATCATAAAGGATTCTGTTATTACTTTTTTTTCTTGATATGCGTTGTATAGATTATAAATAAATATCCACTTATTCATTGTAGAATATTAACATTCTTGATTTTTGATTAAATAATTAGGAAATAAATCTTAATTAGAGTTGAATATGTATTATTTCTAGACGAAGAGAATCAATAAAATAATCAAAGAGAAAAATTCTGACAAACAATGGTATATATGATTAATAAAAGTCATATTTCCATTGATAACTCAACATGGTACTTATCGCATGTATTTAACTTCCATACTAAAAAGTTTCTGACTTAGTTCTTCAACCTAGTTTTTTGCCTTTGATATATTGATAAAGAATATACATAAGCTGATAAAGAATATTCAGAAACGTAATTACTAAAATTAGTAGTATCAAACCTTTTAGGCTTCTTTTAAAAAAGAAAAATTGACCGCACACATTTTTTAAAAACTCTTAAACTGACCTACATTTTTAGACCTTTAATTTATAAAGGATACAAGTGAAGCATCTTCTAGAAAAAATTAAAAAACTTCTCTCTCCTCACTTTCTCATCTCTCCCACTCTTTCCACTTTCCCATTTGTCTCATCTCTCTCTACATTCTCTTCAGGTTCTCCTAGATGACAAGTTAAAAGAAATAAAAAATATTAAATAATTTTCTACTTTTATATATATATATATAAAGGAAAGATATAATATCAAAATAACCTAGAGAAAGAAAAATGAACCTCAATTATTAAATTAAAATGAAAGAAGTAGATTAAAACATATTTTTCATTTTTAAATTAAAATTTTATGTAACCATAAAATTTATCAAAAATTGTTAAAAAATAAATTAACTTTAATTTTTTATTAGATTCTTCTCAATTGATCCGTACAATAACATTAAAGATGTTAAATAATTTTTAAAACTTGTACTAAGAATAAATGAAAAATTAAAAGATAATAGTTTTTTCTCAATAAATAAAAAATAACTTATGCACAAATTATTTACAAAAATGTTATTCACTTCTCCAAAATCAAATTCATGTATAAACCAAACTAATTTATGAAAACCATTATTTTAATTTTCTTAAAATCACTTATGTAAAAAGTTACATACAGCTATAATATTAAGAGTCCTAATTAAACTCTAATGTCCAATTTAAGAGCACTTTTTCCCTTCAATTTAAACCACAAACTCACCCATTGCCAGTCTAGCTGTGTCCATGATTACTTAACTCCTGATAATTATGACCAAGTTCAAGTTCAAAAACATTAGTGTAAACTTTTTCTTAATAAAAAGCTCATGGTAAAATTTTGATTACTTGATATTTTTATCACCAATCCAAAATGATAATTGATAATACAAACACCTAAAATGTCCAATATATAAGAAAGAATCCGAACCAAGAGTAGGTTTTTAGGCCTAGAATTCATAGTGAAACAGAGATACCTTTACCAGCTATGAAATAACTTACGTCCGAGCCATTTGGAATAAATCGAAAAAATACTTAATATATTCTAATACTAATATCTTTCAGCAAGCCATTTTCAATTTAATAGAAGAAAATATCAAAACATTGGTTTATAAAGGAAAAATAAGAGAGGTTCGCCAATTCCAGCAAGCAAAGAAAGCAAGAGAAAAATTAACCCCGCATGTGTGTTTACCTTTCGCTAGTATTTCACCTCTAATTTGAATCGGGGGAACCATTTCCGTAAGAAACAAGGCCTTTCTTTCCAACTGGACTTTCAGATGGAGACCTTGACCTGCTGTTCCTGCTTGCATTTCGCGGGGATTGTGATTCCACTGAAGCCCTAGATCGTGATGGACTCCGGCTCCGAGACAAAGACCTGCTCCTCCTCCGAACACGTGATCGATATGTACCAACTGGTGAACGACTGCGTACAGGGCTACAGCTTCGACTGTCTCGTCGAGATCGGTAACGTGGGCTGCGTGATACAGATGGTGTCCTGCTCCTCCTACTCCGGAACCTACATACAGATTTTCACATCATTATTATTATTATTATTATTATTATTATTATTATTATTATTATTATTATTATTAATGAATGACATGGAAAGAAAAACAATTGGCATCAGAAGATAATATCTTACCGAATTAAATCAAATCCAGATGAGAAATAAATCAAGCCTAATACAAATTTATTAAGCAATTCAAGAAATGTAAATATTATAGGAAGTTCGAATAAATAAATAAATAAAAGAAAAACCTTAGTGGAGTCCTTCTACGTGGCAGTGGGCTCCTGTTACGACTAGGGGAGTACCTTCTGTAACCTGAATATCTGAGGACAGTGTAAAAAAAAAAAATTTAACTTTCAACATTAGACCTTAGTACGAATACTAATTAGAAATTATAAACAACTTCATCAGTTTACCTGTCTCGGTCACTTCTTCCATTATAGCGATATGACCTCACAGGAGATCGAGATGGCGTCCTATACCTTCTAGCATAAGAGTACCGTTCACTGAAACCTCTCCCCCTTCGAATACGTTTTGGGGAAACATCAGGTGACACACTTCTCGACAAGCTCCTGCGAGGACTCCTAGAATAACTGCGGCGATTGCCTCTGCTAGGCACTCTAACTGGACTTCGGCTAATGCTTCTCAAAGGGATTCTACCAGAGCTCCTGCTCAAGCTTCTGGCAGATGATCTAACTGGACTCCTACTTATACTCTTTCTTGAAACTCTTACCGGGCTTCTACTAATTGATCTTCGTGATGGTGCTCTGGGTGAAGACCTTTGACGGTCCCAAGAAAGCAATCTTACAGGGCTTGCACTCACACTTCTGTGACCATGAGATCTCACAGGACTTCTACTTACACTTCTACGTCTGTCAGTTTTCACAGGGCTTCTACTAATTGATCTCCGTGATAGTGCCCTGGGTGTACTCCTACTGCTTCGAGGGCTTGCACTATCACTTCTATGACCATGAGATGTCATAGGGCTTTTATTGACACTTCTATGATTGCAAGTTCTCATAGGGCTTCGGCTGATTGATCTTCGTGTTTGTGCTCGTGGTGAAATCCAATGTCTAGGAGAAAGGGATCTTACAGGGCTTCTGCTGACACTTCTATGTTTGCGATTTCTCACTGGACTTCTGCTAATTGATCTTCTTGATAGTGCTCTGGGTGAACTTCTCCTTCGGCTCCGGGAAGGGGATCTTCCTGGGCTTGCGCTCGCACTTCTATGACCACGAGATCTCGCAGGGCTTCTGCCACTTGATCTATGTAATGATGTTCCAAGAGAAGTCCTTTGGTAGCTTCGAGAAAGGGGTCTTTTAGGGCTTGCACAAGATCTCACAGGGCTTCTACTGATGCTTCTCCCCTTCCTACCTCTGACTAGGCTTCTGCTGATGCTTCTGTTTGGACTTTCGCTTGTGCTTCTACCAGGACTCTGGCTCAAACTCCTCTGTAATGGAGCACGATGACTTCTACTGCTACTTCGACTTCTGCCCAACCTCCTTTTTGGACTAATGCTTGGGCTTTTGCTCTTGCACTTGGGACTAAAACTCATGCTTTGACTCCTGCTCATCAACTTTTAATAAAATACCAGATCTTGAAGAAATGGTAAGCATAAGAAATAACTGAGGTGTGACAAGAATGGAAAGTAGACCTAGATTTGCCTGGCTGATCATCCATCACATCAGGCTGCCTCCCTTCACTTCTTTCAGATCTATAGTTGGCTCCAGAGCCATTGCTATGCCGCTCTCCATTTTCCTTTGGGAATTCTTCCTCATCTAGCATATCTAGTTTCTCCCTCTTTTTAGGGTGCATTGGAGGTAACTCTTTCTCAACAACTGAGGAAGATTGACCTTCAACTGCAACAACCAAATAAGGAAGAAGAATTAAGACATGATATTACACACTAGGCAAAAAATGAAACTGAGAAGATTAAAAAATTAGAATATACAGAATAACAGTCAATTTATATAAGCTACAAGTTTGTAGAAGCTGCATTTAAGTGACTTTCATGACTGACAAGACAAAAAGTATGAAAGTAATTGTTTTGCATTGCCAATTCAATGGAAAACATCATATTTCTTTCCTAGCTAACAATTATTGATCCATTGATAGAAGCAAAACCAAAAGTATATTCACAAATACAAAATCAACAAGGTTGGCAATAGTACAAGGTCAGGAATAAAACAGTCACCCCTTCCCTCCAAGTAGGTACCGGACCCCCAGATTGTCTTTATCTTCAGGCAATAACTCAATATACAATGCAACCAAAAACTAGGCCAGTGGACCCACAACAACAATTCACTATTATAAAAAATTCTAAGGATTTTGCTCCACCAGAGACAACGTAAAAGGAAATAATTTAATAGATAAACAATATTTCATATACACTATAAACTAAAAAAGAATTACCATGTCTCTCAAAATGGTCTTCATGCTTCTGATCTATTGCTTCAGCACCACAACTTTCACCATCAGAGCAGTTGTTGCTCTTACTTTCACTATCTGAATCTGTATGACTGGGCAACTCCCTAACACCAAACACAATCTCAGTGACAGCAACATTTTGAAGTCGTGTACAAGGAGTACTTGTTATATTAAAAAAACATTTATAACCCCTTCAATGCATATAAATGTTCATGTAAAGAGCAATGAATGCAGCTTCATGTAGTAAGGCAACAGCTATGATACTCAAACTAAAACACACAAATTATGCTTATAAAAGACCTCCTGAAACCACAAGATGTATGGGGCTACTATAAGTTCTTCACAAGCAAGCATCTAAGACGAATGTAGAATCTATAAATCATAACCAAATATTTAATCAGAATCAATACCTTCTTGATCTACGCTTCGATCTTTTATCTTGTTTCCTTCGTCTCTTCTCTCGGTGTTTGTCTCTTCTTTTTCCACGTCTATGTTTATCTTTCCTAGACCTCTTTCTCTTTCTCCGCCTGTCATCGCTGGAGGAACTTGTGTAGGATGATGAAGATATATCTGAATCAGAATCACTATCACTTTCTGAAGATTTCGTGTCTGAATCAGAGGAACTCTCAGATTCTGATGAGTAGTACTTTCTCCTTTTCCTTTTGTCGCCTGAAGATCTTCTTTTCTTTCCCTTATGCAGTTCATGGCTATTGGTTTCAGAAGATCCATCTCTTCCCTTTTTGGATTTATTTATCTTCTTTTCATCTACAAAGGTATAGAATCAAATTAAAAGATCAAATATAATTGAAAACGACTTAACCAGCTCGCGTATAGCACATTCACATCAAATGAATAATACATTATGTTATACTTAAGCATTTCAATACTGGAACATGAAATTTTCAACAGATGATTCAGAATTGAATTATTCATACAACATATTTCATATTAAGGGTAGAGCCTAGATTTCTCCATAAATGGTAGGAAATTCTCACCCTCATTATGTTCACCACAATTAATTATTTTAACAGTTACGCTTGGAAGTCCTTCTTTATCACCCACATCTTCAATTTTCTTCAATATATCATGCCCTAGTACAAGCTTGCCAAAGACTACATGTTTCCTGAAAAATTAACCCAGAATAGAACAAAAAAAGCAAGTTGATCATTTAGTTCCACTCAGAAATAATGGCTAAACATAAGGCAACTAACCCTCTCCTACACAATAATACGAAAGAGAGAGAGAGAGAGAGAGAGAGAGAGAGAGAGACCCCATTTAGAAAAATAGTACTACAAACATGAACTTCTGCCACATAAGATCCAATTCTCTCCATTGTCTCGAGCATTCTAAATTAAGCCAAATCACATTTCAATGTGTTTGGAGAAACACTAAAGCAAGAATAGAATTTTGAGAACACAACAAAGCCTTAGCCCACTAGTTGAATTTTGACAATACATCGCAGTTCATTTAATCAAAGTAATTAATTATTTAAAAATAGCTACCACTTAAACTGATTTTAACTTACACAAAGGCCTGTGTTAATTAAGGTTGAACTTTTACTTTATAAAAATAAGTCAAAACAACTTATATGGGATTCAAGAGCTGTTTCAATAAGTTCATTTCATCCAAAGGGTACTAAAATACTTTACAATCTCCTATTGCAGTAGATAAGTTCAAATAAGATATAAATAAAATCATCCAAATGGAACCCAAGTGCTAAATGCCGAAAAGAGTCACACAAGAAAACCTATCAAGATGGGGATCAGCTTTAAAAGTGATGATAAAATTAGAACCAAGAGTGTCACGATCAGCAACTGGCATAGAAAGAAGGCCTGGAGCATCATGCTTTAACCTAGGTGATTCATCTGAAATAAATCAAAAGTACAATCTGTAAGAACTACCTAAACTCAGGCATAAACATAATAGTCCCAAATCCACGCTGTAGATTATGAGCTCAACACCACAACTTAGCATTCTCACCTGGGAACTTGGAACCATATATGCTTTCTCCACCAGTCCCTGCAAAACACACAGGAAAATGTGATGTGAGTATATCATAATGTAGTACAAAAATCTGCTGCATTTGGTATGTCATAAAAAGAATAATATATGACTGCCAATGAGATTTAATAGGTTTGAAGACAACCCTACTATTCAGCCACATATAAAAGAGATGGCTACATGTGACTAATTCAGGACTCCTTTTGCTTTGTATTGGTTCAAGATCATTCAATAAAACAAGAAATATAAAAACCACAGAATAGTATATTGTAACAAATACACTAAGTAAAGGAAAGATAACAAATGAAGAAGTTACGCAACAGATAAAAGCATGTGATAGTATGGCTATTTCAAAATTACCACGTGCAACATCATGGTAATAATTAAGTAATATAAGAAATTAAACTTTTTTCATATTCTCCACTAGAACTGTCAAAATGGTCTAGTCCTATAGAATGGCCCGAAAAGTCCACTAACCATCAACTAAACGAGCCAGGTCAAGTAAAAAAAGTTATGGTCAAAATTGAACTAGTCCAATTTTTGCTGATCTGATTAGCCTAAAGGGCTTAGTTGGACAGACTTGTTTTATAAAATAATATTTATAAAATAAAAAATAATATATTTTATTAAAACATATACATGTAATATAATTTACATAACAAATCATTATATCTAAATTAAAACTAATCTAATTAATATAACTTAAATTTTAAGAATACATATTTTATTTTTCATTTTTTTATATTTTACTTTCTTAAAGTAGGCTAGAAATGAGTCATTTGCCTGTTGGATGGCCCTAAGGTCAGACCAAGCCTAAAAATCACTGTTCATTTAGAATACGGACTAGGCTGGCACAATTTTTTAGGTGACCCATCGGGCTAGATGGATCCATTTGAATGACAAGCCAATCTACATACATGCATAGAAGCTTTGTTGATTTCCTAATTCACTTAGAAAAGGAATTACCATCGTCAGCAAACATGAAAATGAAACATGGCTTGCAACTCGAACATCTGAATGATCAAATGATAAAACATAAAGAGAAGTGAACATGTATACTATATTAAATGCTACATTTAAGTATACATATTTCATTTTTCATTTTTTATTTAAAATTATTTATTTTTAAAGTTTTTACTTTTTAAAGTGGGTCAAAAGTGGCATGTTGACCTGACATAAGGCCAGGTCAGGCCTAAAAAGCACAGTTCATTTACAATAAGAGCTGGGCCGACAGAAGGTTTTTTAGGTGGTCTGTCGGGCTGGACTAGCCGATTTGACACCTCTACTCCCCACTGAATGACAAGCCAACCTACGTACATACATAGGAGCTTTGTTAATTTCCTAATTGACTTAGAAAAGGAATTACCATTGTCACACCAAACACGAAAATGGAACACAGCTTGCAACTCGAACAACTGAATGATCAAATGATAAAACATAAAGAAAAGTGACCATGTATTAAATGCAATCTTCAAGAACTGGAGAAACAATTCATAATAGGAGGCAATGTATCAACATAATACGTACCATTTCGATTGACAAAATCTCCACCCTGCAAAAAGAAAACCGACCATTAACACACATTTACAAGATAACAATACATAAAAATTGTGTTTGGTCATCACGAGGCTTATTAGAATTATGAGGGTGAATAACATATAACTTAGTAAGTACAACCTTAAAACTATATCACAAGAAAGGCAGTCGTGACCATCAGCCCTGTATCCTACAGAATAAACAACGGTAATTGGCTAAAAGATGGACCACTACTAAGCCATTTTTAACCACAAAAATGTGAAGTCATAGAAAACTACCAAAGTACAATCTAAATGCAAGAAAAGCTAAAATCAACATACCCGGGCAATGGAGCCTTTTACAATTCGATGGAAGAAAGAACCCTTGTAGTGCAGTGATTTTCCAGTATTTGGACCAACTCCCCTTTCTCCTGAACATATAATGCCCATATTTCAGAAAAAAAAAAATTAGGAGAGGGTAATCAGTTAATAATTGATTACGAATTCCAATTTTCCATGCACAATTCACGGAAAAATTGACGGAAGCAAAATGGAATTGCATATCCAAGAACTTGTTCAGTTGCCGGAAGATAAATAATGGCGATTTTATTTGGAAATATACAAAATAAGGGTCCAATAAACAAATATCAACATTCAGCGAACTTTTCCTGCAAGGTGAATTTAATACCTGTACATAATGCACGGAAATTTTCAGCAGTCTTCGGAGCAACATCATAGAATAGCTGAGATGGAAGCACAAGCACAAATTAGATCAAATACTGCAAACAACACTGCATATATCATTAGAAATGACAATTCATAAAGACAAAAAAGTACCTCAAAAACCATCCTTTCAACAGGATCCCCATCGATGGACACATCCATAAACACCTGAGAATTCTTCTTCTTTGCCATCACCCCACCACTTAACTTAATCCGTCTTAACAACTGATCTGATGTAACAAAGCACCATTACATAAAACCAATTAGCCACTGATACTAAGCAATAACTCATCACTAACCAAACAAACACCAATCCTACAAACACAACAGAAGTACCCTGCTTCCAAGATTTCACAATATAGGTTCCAAATTCTACCCAATTCACTTTGTTAGAAATTACAGTCGTGGACACGGTTTTGTCTCAACATATAACTATTGTGGAAAATCGCAAACAAATGCAGCCAATGCGGTCTCAATTACGGTCACCATGCGGTGCAGGTCACTCCAAAGATCTTGACATTGGGGCCAAAATCACGGTAGCAACTGTTTTTTAAAACCTATGAGAGCATTAAAAAAATAGCTCAACTGAATCAAAAGGAGAGAAAGAGAGCAACATAGAGATCACATAAAACTCTTAGAAAAGAATGCCAAACCAAGTTTGAAACTACAATGAAACGCAGATCGAGGAGAGGGCAAAGCAAGCATTAACTGTAAAATCAATGAGATTGAAAGAAGCGGCGCAAAATCGCAGTAGTAACGTGGAATTTGAGATGGAACCCTAAAACCCTAGCTAGAGTCCCAATGTATAATGCGGGGAACTTACGCAACAACAGGGAGAATAGTGTTGCACGTAATCTGACAGACATATGAAAAAAATGAAATGAGAAATCAGGAAGCGAAGTACACCGGTACAACTCACCTCATGTCAGACAGAAATGAAAATCTAGGTTTGCATAAAGAATGTTTCACAACAAAGGATTGCATATAAGAAGCTCTGAGTAGCTGCTTACAAACACACTTCAATGTTCTTGCTTTCTTTTTTTTCTTTTATTTATTTATTTTTATATTATTATTATTATTATTAAATTTCTTTTCTTATTATTACTAGGAAACAGTTATTAATACGTTTATGTTAAATTTTTTATGATCATAAAAATTAATTAATATAATAATAAATTTTAATTATTAAATAATTACTAAAATATTAAGAATAAAATTATAAAAAATTGTATAAAAATAGTTTAAAAAATTATATAGATTATGTACATTTAGTATAATTTTTTTTTTTTACTTATTAGAAAACCTTAGGTTGTGAGGTTTTGTTTTTTATATTAAAATATAAAATACTTAAGAGGAAAGATGACCGAATAAAATTTGTTTTTTCAAGCATATTAAAATATAAAGTGCATTATTTAATATGTTTAAGGTTACAAAGTCACTAACTAATTAAAATTCTAACAAACTACAGTTATTAGATATATTGATAGATAATTAAATAATTTTTTCTATCTTTAATCTTTCACAATTAATAAATTATATAATTTATATTTTAATTAAAAAAACTATTAAAAAGTACACTATTTAAAAAAGAAAGTATAATTTTAAATTTGAAAAGTTATATTATTAACTCATCAATAATTTATAGAAATATAAAGAAATATAAGAATGGATTGACTATAAGTGTTAAAAAATAATGTATATTAATAAGAATTTATTAGATATATGCACATATTAATACAAATCAATTATTGTTCTTAATAAAAATTAATATAAATATGAATGAGTTTTATTTTATCATTTAATTATAATATTTATAGGAATTTTTAATTTTCAGGGGATTAATTAGCATATAGTTTTATTTTTGTATATTTTATTTATATATTTATTATATTCTTCCTAAATATAAAATAAGAGAAATCATATTTTTCACATGATATCACAACATGATTTGAATCATCCTTAACCTAGTACCTCCAACCAAATCATGGGAGAGAATAGGACAAAAGGTTCAACTCCTAATTTGATCAAAGGGTTTGTTCTTCTTATCACTAGTAATGGTCAGAACTACCCTCAAATGGTGAGATCAATTAAGATCTTCCTTTAAGGAAAAGGAAAAAAATGTTACATCATTGGAGACTCCAATAGTATAGAAACTAATGACCCCAACAATAGAGGCAATAACAACACAATTGAGGTAAATTCTAACTCATCTCCATTTAATAAGGAGAAAAAGGAAACACTACAGAAAATTTTATAACAAACAATTAGTTCAACTATAGTGGCACAAAAAAATAATTTCCTACATGTTCTAAATACCAAAGGAAAATCAAAATCATGGATCATTGATTCAAGAACTTCATATCACATGATTAGAGATACCTAACTATATTTAAAAGTTATTTTTGATACTTAAATATTACACAGTTCAGATAGTAGATGAGACTCTCACTACTAGAAAATTATAAATTTACATCGGTTAAAATAGGTTATTTACATCGGTTCTGGAACCGATGTAAATAAAGCCGATGTAAATTTAAAAACAAATTTACATCAGTTATGAAACAACCGATGTAAATTTAAAAATAAATTTACATCGGTTATAAAACAACCGATGTAAATCTTTGTCTCTCTCTTTCTCTCCCTCTCTCTTTCATCATTCTCTCTCTGTGGCGCTTTTCCTCTTTCATTTTTCCAACTTTCCTCTTCTCCCTCACAACAAAATTGCCCAACCACTTGTCTAACATTTTCCCTTAAAACAGAAGAAACTCAATCCTTAACCCTATAATTCACTGACCAAGAAAAATTGCTATCTTTCAAAGCTTAAGTAGTGGCAGCCGCTCCCCTCTTCCTAGGTGCAGCCTCAATACCCTCTTTGAAGCCGCTCTTGAATCTGCGAGGCACGTGTCGCAGGTACCTCATCCTTCCAATGCTAGTAGTCTTTCTCCTAATTGCTTTCACGCTCCAGTTATATTTTCTGGTGCGCGCAGCGGGGAAAGCACAAGCAGCACACCGACTCTTCTGAAGGTGGAAGCTGCGATGGCCACACCTCACACAAAGGGTGTGGGTCTTGTTCCTCCTCTTACCGAAACTCCCTGTTCCCTTCCCCATTGTAGCAACAGATCAGAAACCCTAATTGGAGGAGTTCTCAACGTCGTGCGATGCTCGAAGATTATACCTTTCCCATCGATACCAGAAGATGTTGTTCGAGCCAGGTTCGTTCTCACACGAGGGGATTTGGAGAAGATAAAAAGAAGGATCTTGTGTAAGTGGGACATAGTGGAAGAATCAAAAGAAGAATCAAAATGAACCGTTTCTTCAAAGCCTCCTACTTTATATTCGTTGAATAATCTATGTAAATATTTAAAAAATTTACATCGGTTCTTAAAAGAACCGATGAAAATATGCACATATTTACATCGGTCATCATACAACCGATGTAAATATGTGCTATTTACATCGGTCTTCATACAACCGATGTAAATATATGCATATTTACATCGGTTCTTTTAAGAACTGATGTAAATATGTGCATATTTACATCGGTTCTTTTAAGAACTGATGTAAATATGCGATCATGTTTTCTTTTATTTACAAAAATGTCACCGTGTTTATATTTACATCGGTTAACCTAATAACCGATGTAAATTTAACTATGTAAATTTGCAATTTTCTAGTAGTGTCTTTCTAAGGTAGGTCATGGGTAAAGGCTCAATTAATATCTCAAAAAATATTACCCTAAATTTAGTTCTCTATGTGCCTAAACTTGACTGTAATTTATCCATTAGAAAACTTACAAGAGATTTGAAGTGTGTTATTAAATTTTTTCCTAACCTATGTAAATTTCATATTATGGTGTAGACGAAGACGATTGACAATGCTGAAGAATATGCTGGACTCTACATCCTCTAAGTTGAAGCATCAGAAGTAAAAAGTTAAGGCAAACTCTTGTGAAACGGTACCCTCAAGTAGTAACAATTTTGTAATGTTGTGGCACTATCGGATAGGCCACCCAAATTTTACGTACTTGAAAAGAATGTTTCTCATATTATTCAATCAAAATCAAGATTTGTTTCAATGTTAAATACGGCAACTATCCAAACATACTCGCAGCTCCTACCTTCTTCAAACCTATCTAATTGAAGTGGTAGAATCCCAACTTTGGGATTTGAACTAGTCGAATATGCTCCAAATGCACAACCAACAAAGGAAACTATAGTAATAAATGTAGAGTCAATCAATAACTACACCTATAGTAGAGTAAACTAAAGTAGACATAGTAGAAATTGCACCACATACAGTAGAAACTACACCAACTAAAACTAGAGCGATGGTTAACTCTACTATATAAGGAGACAAGAGGAAGGAAGTAGAGTCTAACATAGTTCCAAGACAAATCCATGAATCCAACCAGGCCCCAAAAAATGAGCTTTCTCGAGATAATATTGTTTTTAATCCTGAATCTAATGATGACATTGAGATTCTTATTGCCTTAAGAAAAGGGGTGAGATCTTGCACTCAACATCCCATTGAGAAATATGTGCCTTATGAAAAATTGTCACAAGAGTATAGGTCTTTTGTGGAAACTCTTAACAACATACATATCCCAAGGAAAGTTCAAGAGACATTCTAACAACCTGAATGAGCAGTAGTTGTAATAGAAGAAGTACAAGCCTTGGTTAAAATTGGCACATGGGAAATCACCACTCTACCAGAAGGGAAGAAATCAATTGGATGCAAGTGGATATATTCCGTAAAATACAATGCAGATGATAGTTTTAAATCGGTTCAAAGCCCAACTAGTGACAAAAGGGTTTACTCAATCATATGGAGTAGACTACGAAGAGACTTTTGCACAAGCGGTCAAACTAAATTCAATTCGGGTTATACTCTCTTTAACTGCAAACTTAGACTTACCATTCTATCAAACTAGAAGAAGTCTACATGCAAATTCTCTTAGGACTTGAATCATCTTGGACCTCAAGCATGGTGTGCAAGCTCTAAAAATATTTATATGACCTAAAACAATCTTTGAGAGTATGGTTTGATAGATTGACTCGAGTTGTCAAGGAAAATGGGTTCAATAAATGTCAATTAGATCACACTATGTTTATCTAACACTCTGTGGAAGGAAAGATAGTCTTGTTCATTATATTATGTTGATGATATAGTCATCACAAGAAATGATTATGATCAAATCAAGCATTTGAAGGAACTTTTGGGCAAAGAATTTGAAGTCAAAGGCTTCGGTCCACTCAAATATTTTCCAGAGATGGAAATTGCTCGGATAAAGAATAGTATTTATGTATCACAAAGGAAATACATTCTGGACTTACTTCAAGAAACTAACAAGCCTAGGAGTAAGACAGTCAATACTCCCATAAAAGTAGAAAAAATAACTAAAAAAGAAAGTCTACCAGCTGATAAAGGTAGATATCAAAGGCTGGTTGGGAAGCTAATGTACCTAACTCACACTAAACTTGACATTGGGTTTGATGTGAGTTTGACTATTCGCTATACATCTAACCCAACTGAGGCCCACATGGTGAATAGAATTCTCTAATACTGTAAAGGAACACCAGGTCGAGGGCTCTATTTCAAGAAGAACTCAAACAGAAGTATTAAAGTCTATACTAATTAAGATTGGGCATGATGCCTCTCTAACAAAAAAAATCAACTACGAGTTATTGTTTCTTTGTGTGGGAAAACTTGGTGACTTGGAGATGTAAGAAGCACTCAATGGTAGCAAGGAGTAGTGTAGAAGCTGAATTTAGAGCTGACTTAAGGTATATGTAAAGGAATCTGACTTAAGAGGATGTTGGATGAAATCAAAATTCCTATAAATTATACTATGCGGATATTATGTGACAACAAAGTTGCTATAAGCATTACAAAGAACCTAGTTCACCATGACAGGATAAAGCATGTAGAGATTGACTGAAACTTCATTAAAGAAAAAATTGGCCATGATATTATGAGTTTTGTGTTAGAATTAAATAAATAAATTAATTAGATGATGTGACTTATGTAAAATATATTTATGGCCTAAATGTGATTTAATAAAATTAAGGGACCTATAGGTTATTATAGGAAGTTACTAAAAGTTAAACCTACGGTAACCAACCTGATGGAAGTTGGTTATATAAGAGAAAATTAGGGTTCTGCCTCATCCGTGAAAAACCGTACAAATTCGTGCACAAAAATAGAGTCTCATGTAAGCCATCAAGAAAGAGAAGTGAGAAAGAAAGATACAGAAAAAGGTAGATTAGGAAAAGGTAGTCAACACAAATTTGCTTTCATGGATCAAGGTTAGTATCTTAATTATTATGCACATGTAAAAATCATGAATTCAAAGATCCTTTATGTTTAAAAATATATGATTGATTTTACATGTAGTATCAGAGTAGGGTTGTTGAATTTGTGATTTCCCAAATTATTTATATATGTTTTGATTAAAAATAAATACATTAGAAATATAAAATATATATTTTTGGCCGTAAATAATTTTTTTATATATAAAATTATATATTTAATTACTATAGATTAAAAATATTTTATTTGAATTTCATTTATATATATTTTTTCGTCAAATTTTATACAGTATTATAAAATAATATATTTAATTATATTATATTAATTATTAGAAAAAATATTTAATTATAAATTTATATTAATTTCAATTTATATTTAATCTATTATATAACTTTACTACTGAATACATAATTTTTTAAATAACAACTTAACTATTGATTTTTTTTATAATAAAAATTGATTATGATAAAAAATGTTATAATAATATAAAAAAATTAAAATTTATAAAAATATATATGAATTGAATTAATATTTGATTTATTTTTATTTAAAAATTATATTAACATATGTTATTTAATATATTATTAGTTTTAAAAACATTTTTTATTAATCTTTAATTTCTTAAAAAATATTTTTCCTTATTTTCATTAAAATAAAGTATAGAAATAATTATTTTATTTAATAAAAAAAACGTATAATAGAATAATTTTAAAAAATTATTTTTTTTAATATTTATTTAAAAATAAAATCATAGAAAAATAAAACCACTAATTTATATATAATAATATAAAAAAATTAAGGAGCCATGATCCACAAGTTTGGAAAGTGGATAATCCTCTCTTATTTGACTCCTTACATAATGTACGGATAAGATGTTGGTAACCTTTCGGTTACTCCTAAACCACCTTAATTAGGAATAATTTAAGCATAACGACATTGGGAGCTCTCGTTTTGACCGTGAGCCTCCCGGCCTCAGATGTAACTCAGGCATTAAATCTAGGAAGCCTCTGGCCTAGAGCCGGAAAGCTCTCGGCCAAGTGTTATGGTTAACCTAACCATGTCAGTCAAGCATAATCAGGTGTTTAAAAAAGAGTTAACTCTTAACCCTGGCCCATGGCTTCGGCCTAGTTTACGAGGCTATAAATAGGTAATAAATGATGAGGTAGGATGACTTTTGAATACTGTTTTTACTGTAGAGAATATTCTGCTTGAGTATTTACTAACTTGAGCGTCGGAGTGTAATCAACAGGTACACTCCCATCCGGTGGACGAGAAGCTCTCGGCGGAAAGAAGGAAAAGTCACGGCTGAACAGGAGAGGGAGATTAGCACGAAGATCCATTGTTGCTGTCGGTCCTTACGTTAAGCTTTCGGCAGGAACACATAACATAATATAATTCAGACTTTTATTTTTTTTCATCCCATTAATTTCCTTATTCCTCTATAATTTTTAAATTATCAAATTTTCCCTTGTTCTTTTGAGAGCAGCTGCTGCATATGAGAAACTCAGTTTCATGCTCCATGGTGGAAATGGTTCCCTACATTGTTGAAGTAGGTTACTAGTTTGTTTAATGTTTCTAAACAGTGAAAAAAAATAGTTTATGGATTATACTAACCAAACCATGGCAAACCATCATTTCTAAATACATTTCGGAAACCTTAATTAAAAATGCCTCAATCTGAAAAACCTACTCTAAAATGGGTTATGAAATTATTCCATATTGCAAACCCTGGAGTTACTTCTTATTTTCTTATATTTGATTTCCAAAACTGAAAACTGACAAAACTATTATATATATGTGTGTGTATTATTTAGAATGAGTATCTCACTAATTTGAAATACAAGTTTGAGAAATAGAACTTTAAATAGAAGTTACTAAGATTATTTTGATCATTCAAATATGATTTATAAAAGATAAAAGCACAAGAGGATAGTAGGGAGATGCATGAAGCATAGGCTTGAACTCTGCTTTAATATAGTTTCATATTACGTACACCTTTCTCTTACCATTCAATAATCACAACCCATTACATTACTAGACTGGTTTGGGTCCATCAAACACAATTACTAAACTTCTGATAATTGCTGTTCATCACCAAGTTTAAGTGCAAAATCATTAGGGCTTTGTTTTGGTTAGAATAAATTTTTCTTTAGAGAAAAAGACTAAGTAAAATTTTGATTATATATTTGGTTTAAATCTGCATTTAAAGCTCCATAGTTTTGGTCCCAGAATTTTGGTCCTATAAAATTTTAATAACACATTTAATCTTTTAAATTTTCAAAATTAAACAATTTTATTCCAACATAATACATCATTTAATCACTGCTCAAATATGTTATATCTTTCATGATAACAATTTTAAAATTACTAGCACACATACCTATTGGTAACCATCAATATTTTACGTAAATAAATAATTAAAATTGTTATCATTTAAAGATACATTAACATTTTTGTTAAAAACTGAAAAAAAAGAAGAGCATATTAATAGTGAACCATATTCGCTAAATTTCAAAATATTAAACAACTAAACATGAGATTTTAGTCATTTTTACCACAGTAATCTAAACATAATAAAGTAAATACCCAAAGGAAATAATTTTTTAATCCTCAAATTAAAAAAGAAAATCATTTTAATTTCTTAAATTTAATAAAATGTAGTTTTAGTCCCTAAATATTAAAAATAATTTTTAAAATTCTCATTTTAATCCATCAAATTTAACATTAAAATCATATTCTTTTCAATTCAAAAAAAATTAAAATAAGTATTTTTAAATTTAAGAAACCAAAACTAAAATCATCATAAAGACTCAAAATATATAATTATACCTACTAACCAAGACTATATATTTGGAGCCAAAACTTCTTCATTCAACTCAACTCAGATGCAATTACTGACTACGAAATAACTTGCTAGTGCGGGATAACACGTCCAAGCCATCTCGAATAGAATGAAACAACACCACAGTCTTTGCATAATCTAAAACTATTATATCTTTCAGCAAGCCATTTAAATTTTCATAGAAGAAATATCTAAACCTCGGTTTATAAAAGAATAATGAGAAGTTGGCGAATTTGAGCAAGCAAACAAAGCACATTGAAGGTGAGGATTTCACTAGCATTTCACCTTTAGCCTGAGTCGGGAGAGCCATCTCCGTAAGATACAAGGCCTTTCTTCCCATCCGGACTTTCAGACAGGGACCTTGACCTACTGTTCCTGCTCGTATTTCGCGGAGATTGTGATTCCACTGAAGCCTTGGATCGTGAAGGACTCCTGCTCCGGGACAAAGACCTGCTCTCAACACGAGGCCGATATGTATTGACAGGTGAACGACTGCGTAAAGGGCTACGGCTTCGACTATATTGTCGGGATCGGTTGCGTGGGCTGTGTGACACAGAAGGCGTCCTGCTCCTCCTACTCCGGAATCTACACATAGGTTTTCACATAATCATTTGCACTCTTAAACTACGCATGATACCAACATTTTTAATCATGCCTAGTACAAATTTTATTAAGAAATTCAAGAAATGTATATTATAGCAAGTTTGAATAAATAAATAATAGAAAAACCTTGGTGGAGTTCTTCTTCGTGGAGGTGGGCTCCTGTTACGCCTAGGGGAGTACCTTCTATAACTTGAATATCTGAGAGGACAACGTGTAAAAAATTTAATAACTCTCAACATACCACCTTAATTCGATGACTAATTAATATAAATAACTTTACCAATTTACCTGTCACGGTGACTTCTTCCATTATAGTGGTATGATCTCAGAGGAGATCGAGAAGGAGTCCTATACCTTCTAGCATAAGAGTATCGTTCACTAAAACCTCTCCCCCTTCGGATACGTTTTGGGGAAACATCAGGTGACACACTTCTAGATAGGCTCCTACCCCGAGGACTCCTAGAATAACTGCGGCGATTGCCTCTGCTTGGTACTCTAACCGGACTTCGGCTAATGCTTCTTAAAGGGACTCTGCCAGATGATCCAACTGGACTCCTACTTGTACTCTTTCTTGACACTCGTGGGCTTTTGCTGATTAATCTTCGTGATGGTGCTCTAGGTGAACTCTGGTGGCCCGGAGAAAGCGATTTGACAGGGCTTGCACCCACACTTCTACGACCATGAGATCTCACCGGGCTTCTTCTTACACTTCTCCGATTGTCAGTTCTCACAGGGCTTGTACTGATTGATCTTCGTGACAATGCTCTTGGTGAACTCCTTCGGCGACGACTCCGGGAAAGAGATCTTATAGGGCTTTCATTGACACTTCTATGACCACGAGATCTCATAGGGCTTCTATAGACACTTCTATTATTGTGAGTTCTCAGAGGGCTTCTGCTGATTGATCTTCTTGATAATGCTCTGGGTGAACTGTGGATCTGAGAAACGGATCTTACAGAACTTGTACTCACACTTCTAGAACCATGAGATCTCACAGGGCTTTTACTGACACTTCTATGATTGCAATTTCTCACAGGGCTTCTACTGATTGATGTTCGTGATGGTACTCTGGGTGAATTCCTCCCGCGACTACGAGAAAGGGATCTTCGTGGACTTGTGCTGACACTTTTATGTCGAGAAGATCTCACAGGACTTCTACTGATTGATCTTCTTGATACTGCTCTAGGAGAAGTCTTGTGGTGGCTCTGAGGAAGGGATCTTACGGGGCTTGCACTAACACTTCGACGTCCTCGAGATCTCATAGGGCTTCTACTAAAATTTCTTCCCTTCTTACCACTCATTGGGCTTCTACAATCACTTCTTCTGTTTGGACTTTTGCTTGTACTTCTAATAGGACTCCGACTCAAACTCCTCTGTAATGGAGCATGAGGACTTCCACTGCAACTTGGACTTCTGCTCAACCTCCTTTTTGGACTACTTGGGCTTCTGCTCTCCCTCCGGGGACAAATACTCATGCTTTGACTCCTGCTCACCAAGTTTTAATAAAATACTAGATCTTGAAGAAATGGTAAGCATAAGAAATAATTGATGTGTGACGAGAAAGGAATTTAGACCTAGATTTTCCTGGTTGATCATCCATCACATCAGGCTGCCTCCCTTCACTCCTGCTTGGCTTATAGTTGGATCCAGTGCCATTGCTACATCGCTCTTCATTATCCTTTGGGAATTCTTTCTCTAGCATATCCAGTTTCTCCTTCTTTTTAAGGTGCATGGGAGGTAATTCTTTCTCCACAACTAAGGAAGACTGACCTTCAGCTGCAACAAAATAAGGAAGACAAAAGAGGACATGAGCAGGAGTCAATGTCGTAGTGGAAAATTAAAACTAAAAATTTAAAAAATAGAATCTATACAATAGCATAGTCCTTTTACACAGGCTACAAGTTAGTAGAAGCTGTATTTATGTAACTTACATTACATGACAGACATAACAAAGTACAAAAGTAACCGTTTTACATGGCCAACTGAAAGGAAAACTTCATATTTCTTTCCTAGCTTACAATACTATCAATTGATGGAACACAAGAAACAAAAGTATTCACATCATCAAGGTAACAGTACAAGTTTGGGCAAATCAAAGCAGTCCCCTTCCCCTCAAAGTAGGTAGCAGATCCCAGACTTACCTTCAGATGATGACTCAATATACAGTGCAACCAAGAACTAGGCAATTACCAAAGTTCACCATTTTACAAAATTGTAGCTAATATTTCAGGATTTTGGTTTTTCAGAGAAAAGGTAAAAGAACACTATATAAAATATAAACTATATTTTGTGTACAATGACTAAAAAAGTTACCATGTCTCTCAGAGTGATCTTTATGCTTCTGATCTTTTGCTCCAGCACCGCAACTTTCACCATCAGAACTGTTGCCACTCTTACTTTCATCTGAATCAGTATGTCTGGTCAATTCCCTAACACCAAACACAATCTCAGTGGCAGCCAACATTTAGAAACCATGGAGTAGGACTTGTTACATTAAAAAAACATTAATAACCCCTTCAATGCATATAAATGTTCATGTCAATAGCAAGACTGCAGCTTCATGTAGTAAGACATCATCTATGATACTCATAACTAAACATGCAATTTGCTTATGAAATAAAATAAATAAACCACAACTCGTGAAACCACAAGATCTACACCACACAGCTATTATATGTTCTTCACAAGCTACCATCTATAATTGGAATGTGGAATATATAAATCATAATAAAATATTAAATCAGAATCAATACCTTCTTGATTTACGCTTTGATCTTTTATCTTGTTTCTTTTGTCTCTTCTCTCGATGTTTGTCTCTTCTTTTTCCACGTCTATGTTTATCTTTCCTAGATCTCTTTCTCTTTCTCCTCCTGTCTTCGCTAGAGGAACTTGTGTAAGATGATGAAGAAATATCTGAGTCAGAATCATAGTCACTTTCTGAAGATTGCATGTCTGAATCTGAGGAACTATCGGATTCTGATGAGTAGTACTTTCTTCTTTTCCTTTTGTCTCCTTTAGATTTTTTGCGCTTTCCCCTATGCAGTTCATGACTATTGGTTTCAGAAAACCCATCTCTTCCCTTTTTTGATTTCTTTATCTTCTTTCCATCTAAGAAGGTAAAGATTCAAATCAACAGATAAAAATAATTGAAAATGACATAACCAGCTGGCATAAGGCACATTTACCTCAAATCATCAATACATTATGTTATCAGCATTTCAATAGTTGAACATGAAATTTTCAACAGATGATTAATAATTTAATTATTCATTTAACATATTTCATATTGAGGGTAGAACATAAGATTCTCCATAAAGGGCAGATGAATTCTCACCCTCATTATGTTCACCACAATTAATTATCTTAACAGTTACGCTTGGAAGTCCTTCATCATCACCCACATCTTCAACTTTTTTCAATATATTATGCCCTTGCACAAGCTTGCCAAAGACTACATTTTTCCTGAAAAATTAAATCAGAATTGAACAAGATAAGCAGGTTGATCATTTAGTTCCACTCAGAAATAATGCCTAAAAATATAAGGCAATTCACCCTCTCACTCAGAAATAATGACTACAAACATAAGGCGATTCACTCTCTCCCACTCAGAAAATCAGTACCATAAATATGTACTTAAATTGAGAAAATCCTTCAACATAAGGTCTACCGCTCCATTGCCTAAAGTGCATTCTAAATTAAAGCCAAATGGCCTTTGAATGTATATTTGGAGAAACACTAAAGCAAAAATAGAATTTTGACAATACAGTACACCTAAATTAATCAAATTAGCGAATTATTTAAAAATAGCTAGCATTTAAACTGATTTTATCTTTCACAAAGGCCTGTGTTTGATAGCTCTTAGCTTATAAAAATAAGCCAAAAACAGCTTACATGAGTTTCAAAAAGTTTTTTTAGTAAGTTTATGTTATCCAAACAATACTAAAACACTTCACAGTCGCTTATTGCAGTAGATAAGTTCAAATAAGCTGTAAATAAAATCATTCAAACGGGACCTAAGTGCCAAATGACATTAGGAAAGAGACAGATAAGCAAACCTATCAAGATGGGGATCAGCTTTAAAAGTGATGATAAAATGAGAACCAAGAGTGTCACGAACAGCAACTGGCATGGATAGAAGGCCTGGAGCATCATGCTTTAGCCTAGGAGACTCATCTAAAGTAAATCACAAGTAAAATTTGTAAGAACTACATAGACATATAGATATAAACATAACTGTTCCAAATCCATGCAGTGTATTACGTGGTCAAGGCCACAATTTAGCATTCTCACCTGGGAACTTGAAACCATATATGCTTTCTCCACCAGTACCTGCAAAACACATAGGAAAATGTGACATGAGTATAGAATAATGTAAATAGTATACAGCATGTGCTGCATTTGGGATATCATATAAAGAGTAGGCGATGACTGTCAATGAGGTTTCATAGGTTTAAAGACAATCCTACTGTTCAGCCACATAACTAACAATAAAGTACAAGAGAAGGCTACATGTAGTAAGTTATTAAACTAGACAGTTTCCATAAACTCCTGGAGACTATGTAAACTCGACTTGTAAGCTAGATTCGTAAACTTGCAAGAGTTCATTTATTATAAAAATAATATTAAAATACTTATAAATAACATATATTAATAAAATATAATTATATAAGACTTCTACTACTATAATAATTAAATATTTCAACTCCATAATAAAGAAAGTAGCAAAACTACGATAGTAAAGCAGCACAGTAGGCTTGGCCGAGTCTACATGATTTCACTTGGGTTTACCCCGAACCTACTCAAAAATCAAGTCTGCTTGCAAGTTAGACAGGTTGGGAATTTAAACTCATAGGCTTTTAAAAGTTGACATGCAATTTTAATACCATGCATGTGATTATTCAAGACTTCTTTTGCTTTCCAATGGTTCAAGATCATTTGAAAAAAATAAGAAAATAACAACCACCAGCATAGCATGATTTTATCATATATAAACTTCGAAAAAGGAGAACAGATGAAAAACTTATACAACATATAAAAGCATATTATAGAATGGCTATAATTCAAAATTATCACATGCTACATCATGGGAAGTTACAAAATTAAACTAAATAAGAAAATAAAATTCCTTTCATAATCCCCACTCAATGACAAGCATATCTATGTAAATACAAAGGAGCTTTGTTAGTTTCCTAATTGACTTAGAAAAGAAATTACCATTGTCACAGGAAATATGAAAATGGAACAAGGCTTGCAACTCGGACAACTGAATGATCAAATGATAAAAAGGAAAGTGACTACGTATACTATATTCAATGCAATTTTCAAAAACTGGTGAAATAATTCATAATAAGAGGCATGTATCAACATCATACGTACCATTTCGATTCACAAAATCACCACCCTGCAAAAAGAAAACCAACCATTAACACACAATCACGTGATAACAATTCATACAAATTGCATTTGGTCATCACGAGGCTTATTAGAATTACGAGGGTTATAACATATAACTTAGTAAGTACAACCTTAAAACTATATCACAAGAAAGGCAGTCGTGACCATCAGCCCTGTATCCTACAGAATAAAACAACAGTAACTGGCTAAAAGAGGGACCACTACTAAGCCATTTTACCACAGAAATGTACTAAATTACAATCTACATGCCAGAAAAATTAAAACAACATACCCGGGCAATGGATCCTTTTACAATTCGATGGAAGAAAGACCCCTTGTAGTGCAGAGAATTTCCAGTATTTGGACTGAAGCCCCTTTCTCCTGAAAATACAATGTCATATTTCAGAAAAAAAAAAAAAAGTGGGGTAGGGGAATCGGTTATTCATGTATTAGGAAGACAATTTATAAAGCTCCACTTTCCAAGCACAATTCATGGAAGCAAAAAGCAATTTCATATCCAAGAACTTGTTCAGTTGATGGCAGATAAGTAATAGATGGAACTTTACAACGAAAAGATCCAGTAAGCAAATGTCAACATTGAATGAATTATTCTTGAAGTCAAATTTATTACCTGTGCATAATGCACGGAAATTTTCAGCAGTTTTCGGAGCAACATCATAGAAGAGCTGAGGGAAGCACAACCAAATAATCGATCAAATACTGCAAACATTACTCCATTCATCATCAAAAATGACAATTCATAAAGACAAAAAAGTACCTCGAAAACCATCCTTTGAACAGGATCCCCATCTATGGAAACATCCATAAACACCAGACAGTTCTTCTTCTTTGCCATCACCCCGCCACTTAAACTTATTTCCGTCTGAACAACTGATCCGAAGAAACAAAAACACCATTACACAAACATCAATTATCCACTGATATCAAGCATTAATTCGTGACTAAGCAAACAAGCACCAATCCATTTAAAACAACAGAACTACCCTGCTGCACTTACAAGCTCTCAACATGTTTTTCCAAAATCTACCTAATTCACTAACATAGCTCAACTCAACCCTAAACTAAACCAAAAGGAGAGAAAGTGAGCAACATAGAGATCACATAAAACTCTTAGCAGAGAATATTTCGCACTTCGTAACACCAAAACAAGAACAAAAACAAGAACAAGAACAAGAACAAGAACCAAGAACCAAGAACCAAGAACCAAGAACGGATTCATGCATAACAAAGCTAGAAACCACAACAAGTTGAAGAAAAGCAGATAGAGAAGAGGGCAAAGCAAGCATTAACTGTAAAATGAATCAAGGAGACTGGAATAAACAGTTCGAGAATGCAGTAATTGCGTGGAATTTGAGATGAAACCCTAAAACCGTAACCAGAGTCTCCAACTTAAGGAATACGCTGAACATGAATAGCTGACTGACGACAAAAAAGAATGGTGTTGCAAGTAATACAGAAATGGTGAAGAATGAAATGAGAATCCACGTGGTGGAAACTCACCTCAACTAAGCCACGTAATTATAATATGAGAAGTGAAATAAAGGTGCGAAAAAAATTCTAATATTCATATTGAATTCGTAATTATCCAGAATAGATGTGTTTTAAATTCAAATGTACATTTTTGAATTTTTAATTTAATTTAATTATATTTTTAAAATTAAAAGTTATCCTAATTTTTTTAAATAAGAAAATAATATTTAATTTTGATTATAATTTTTTTATGAAATATACTTTTCATATAATAAATATAAAAAAAATGAGTTTAATATAATTAAATTTTATTGATTAATCTTATTATAAAAATAATTATTCTATTATTCTATTAATTTATTAATTATTATTGTTAAAGAAATTATCAACTTATTTATAAAAGCTTAAAATATATGATTATATAATAATTATAAATCATATTTGAGTTAGTATAATTAATTTTTTTAAAATAAATTTAATTAATTAATAATATTCAAATTTTTGTAATGATATTTAATATAATTTTTTATATAAAGTAATAATTTTTTAACAAAAATAAAATAAATAAATAAAATTATTAATATTATAATAAAACCTAAATTTTTTTAAACTCTTTCATTTTTACATTTTTCAGAGTTTGGCATATTTTCATCTTCTTTAATGCTCTCTAATCTCTCTTAATCCTTTCAATTATTTTCCTAAATTTTTTCTTCATCTTTTATCCATTTTGGAATCTAAAGATATTAGAAGAAAGATAGTAAGAAGAGAAACGTTTTGCACGGTTTAATTTTGCATCTAGGTAAGTTCTTCCCAACTTTAAAATGTTAGGGTTCTTGGTTAGGGTTAATTTGGGAATTTAGAGAAAATCATGGAATCTTGGCCAATTCTACTAGGAAAGGGTAATGATTAAAGTGTTTTGTGTTTTTACATTATGAGTGAAGAAAGAAGACAAGTGGTGAAGGAGGAAGTAGGAAAACTGTTGGATGTGGGCTTCATTCGGGAAATTAGTACACCACTTGACTTATCAATGTAGTCTTGATAAAAAAAACAAATAGTAAATGGCGTATGTGTACAGATTATACATATCTCAATAAGACTTGCCCCAAGGATACATATTATTTGGCAAGTATAGACCAGCTAGTTGACGGTGCTACCGACCACAAGATTCTTAGCTTCTTGGACGCATACTCGAGCTATAACCAAATTTGAATGCATCTCACTAATGTCCCAAAAACAATCTTTGTAATTGAAGATGTCAACTATTTTTATGAGGTCATGCCATTTGGCCTAAAAAATGCAGGAGGTTTAGGGTTTAGGGTTGATGGACAAAATGTTCATTCACCAAATAGGATGTAATATGGAGGTTTATGTGGATGATATGGTGAAGAAGTTTGGCTCAGGTCGAGAACACCTCAATGATTTAGCTGAAATATTTTCGATTTTGCGCAAGTATAATATGAGCCTTAACTCGGCAAAGTGTGTGTTCGGAGTACAAGGAGGAAAGTTTTTGAGTTTCATGTTAACCAACAGAGGCATAAAAGCCAACCTCGACCCGTGTCAAGCCATCATCAATATGTGAAGTCCAACCACTGGGAAAGAAGTTCAACAGCTTGTCAGATGCTTGATGGAACTATCTCGGTTCGCACTGACACTAGCTGAAAAGACTCGCCCCATACTCCACTTGCTACAAAAGTGTTCAACCTTTTAGTGGGATAACATATGTGAAGAAAATTTTCACTGAATCAAAATGTTCCTGATGTCACCACCTATCCTCTAAAGGCCTATATCTAGTAAGGAACTTGTACTTTATTTGTCCGTTTCAAATAATACTATAAACTATGTGTTAGCATAAAAACAAAATGGTGAGACGAGGCTACTATGTAAGTAGGGTTCTACAAGACACCGAGACCCATTATCGGCTCCTTGAGAAAGTGGCATTAGCACTAGTCATGGCAACAAGACGGTTACGACAATACTTCCAAAGCCATAGAATCATTGTCCGGACCGACTACCCTATCGTCAAGATATTTAGAAAACTCGAGTTATCTGACCGAATGGTAGCTTGGACCATAAAACTCTCCGAGTTTGACATTACTTATGAAAGGAGGGGACCTATCCAGACACAATGTTTATCAAACTTTGCAGGTGAACGACAAGTCGAGGCTGAGAAGATAGCAATTTAGAGGCTATTTGTAAACGATTCATCCAACAAGAAAGGAAGTGGTGCTGGCATAGTACTTGAAGGACCCGCTGGATTGATGGTAGAACAATCCCTGGTGTTGCAGTTCAAAGCCTCGAACAACCAAGTAGAGTACAAAACTTTGATCATAGGACTCAAACTCGCAAAGGAGCTTCGAGTGGCTAAAATCAAATGTCACATTGATTCCCAACTGGTGGTCGGCCAATTGACAGGTGAATTTCAGGTTAAAGAACCATTATTACTAAAATATTACCATTGTGCCACAGGGAAGTTGGCGGAATTCCAGGAGGCAATCATATCTCACGTTCCGGGAACTGACAATATTCGAGCCGATTTGTTATCCAAGTTAACTAGCGCAAAGGGAACTTGACACCACCAAACAATCTGACAATCATTCGTCTTGCCGAATGAATGATTGTAGATTGAAAGAAAGGAGACCTGGATGATTCCTTAACATTCCTACCTAACCATTGGGGAATGTTCTGGCGACCCTAAGGAGGTTGTAGTTTTTCGGAGGAAAGCTTCTCGGTTCACGGTGATTGGTAACAAACTCTTAAGGAGAGAGTATGCAACTCTCCTTTTGAAGTGCATAAACAGCGATCAAGCCTAGTATGTCCTCGATGAACTTCACCGAGGTATATGCGGCTCTCATGCCTGTAACACCCTTCTACTCCAAAACATTTTAATTAATAAATATAAAATTTCCGAAAAAGAATTCAAGTATATTTTCTTCATAAATAAAAATTACAATAAATAAAGAAAAAAGATTTCAAAATAAAACTTTTACTATGAGTCATATTGCCTACTAGAACAACGGCGGTAGACTGTGAATTAGTACACCCAGTAAGTTTCCAAGAAAGAGAGGTGGGTCACTGCGGACACTCTTAAATACCAAGTCTTTCCTAGCCAGAACGTTCCTAGACATACACCCTCACACCACCACTATATATCCAGTAACAATAATAACTCTTTAAGGATATAGAAAATCAAATAAAATTTTACTAGGCGTTGAAATAGCCTTTATAAGTTCTTACTAACAAAATATAATAATCTTTAAATAGGCTTCTTTCAAATAAATAATCTTTCTATTCCCCGACTTCACACCTAATCAGAGCACTTACAAAATCAAGGCTTAGGAGACTTAGCTTTCTCATTCAAC
>BDMB01000044.1:262660-318969 GCA_016859785.1 Macrotyloma uniflorum | reverse complement strand
TTGTTGTAAAAGAAGAAAACTATGAGTAAGAAAAGTGGTACGTGGCGTTGTTATACCAGAATGCATCTTAGACCTTCAAACGAAGGGATGTTAACAACTGGTTTCCAGCCTATATACCTTGTTTATATATACACAAAGACAACCACTTGTAATAAAAACAATAACTTATAATAAATTATAAACACAACAACTCATAATAATTTATAAAAACAACAATTTATAATAATTTATAAAAACAACAATTTATAATAATTTATAAACACAACAACTTATAATAATTTATAAAAAGAACAATTTATAATAATTTATAAAAACATCAACTTTTATAAATATAGGATAATTCCCTCAAATTCATATTGAGGACTTATGGTTGCCTCAAAATAAACAATCCTATGAGGCTTAAGGGTTGCCTCTCTACCCAAAATCCTCATATGCATCCCATATGCAAGACATTCCCCACTCCCCTCTTACCTCGAATAAAGACGTCTTGTATGCTACGCTCCGCAATGTACTACGTGACGCCTCGAGACGCTATGCTCCTAATTCCTCACGTATCGCCCCTAGTCTTCTTCTTTGAGACTTTTCCCAAAGGTTAGGAAAATTTGGAATGAAAAATAGAGAGGGTCTGACGCCTATATATAGGTAGAGTCGGGTTTTTGAATAGCAGATTCAATTAATAATATCTTTCCAAATATTAACAAAATTATCTTTTTTAAAATATCAATAATCTCACAATATCTTTAATATATTAATAATCTTCCAATATATCTTTTATAATAATTTCATATATTTTAAAATACTATTAATNTACCCACTAATCCAATATTTTATTTCAGAAAATATTTTATTTTATCTTGTAAACCCAATTATAATTATTTAACTAAATAATTAAGTTACAAATATATATATATATATTATACATTTTTTTTTCTCAAAAATTGGGATGTTACAATGCCGACGGCAAAACCATGGTGGCAAAAGTCTTGAGAGTTGGTTTCTATTGGCCTACTATCAAAACAAACTATGTCAAATACATAAAAAAATACAAAGAGTGCCAAGTTAATGAAGATCTCATACATTTGGCCTAAACAACTACTTCACGTTGTTTCCCCATGACCCTTTTCCACATGGGGAATGACATCCTTGGACCCTTCCCACCAGCTAAGGGGCAATGTAAATTTTTACTAGTGATAGATTATTTTACAAAGTGGATTAAAGCTGAACCATTAGCCAAAATCACAATCCAACAAGTACAAAAATTTGTGTGGCAAAATATTATATGTAGGTTTGGGATCCCACACATAATAGTTATAGATAATGGGCGGCAATTCATAGATGTTACCTTGGTCGTCTTCTATCAAGGCCTAGGCGTGTGACAATAAATCAAAATTCTCATTCATTTCAAATATTTGGATTTTTACAAGGGAGCTAATACAAAAAGAAAATTTTGATTAATGAAAACCTAATCCTCTACGTTCACATCATCTTGTGAGACCTTGGTAGCTGTATTCTCATTATCATCCAGGATGTCATCAATCGACATCCACTTTCCGTCATGGATGTCAAAATTAACATCGAACTTTTCGGCGGCAAGAGACTCACCTTGAGCATTGAGAAATAGAGCCTTTCAGACACCTTTTGGAACCCATTAGTGTGCTCCTCTATGATGGTCTACGTAGCTCGTCATTTTCCTTCTTCAAAGCAGCTTGAGTAGTTCGGGTCTTGGTCAAACTTAGCTCCAAGCCCCAAATATCATCACTTCTTCTTTTCTCCAATTGCTCAAACTACTCCTTCAACGCCTTCAAGTCAGCCTTAGCCTTTGCCCTCATAGCTTTCAACTTAGGCTCTGCCTTCAAGCACCCTTTGGACACCTCGTCCATCTTCACCAACAACAAGGTGTTGGTCTCAACTACATTAGTCGCCTCCTTCTCGACCTTGGTCAACTTATCTTTAAGTACAGGAAGCTCAACTACTTCTTAGTGCTCTTGGCACCACATATCCAACATGCGTTGAACAAGGACCATGGCGTGAGCCTACAACTCCACCCAACTATCCTACAATTCTGCCACACCTGCCTAGTGCAAATATTCCCTATCCTCACCACTAAGGAAGCGAGAATGATTCGAAGACTGTCCAGCACAGTTGGGATTAGGGTGGCTTTTTTTCAACTGCCTAGGCTCTTCTCTGTTCTTCTTTTCATTTCTCTTCTTTTCTACTTTCAACATTTAGGCTCTACAAGACCGGTAGTGGTTGCTTTTAGATCTACCACCGAAGGCTGGTCGGCGATTAAGGGGGTTCAAAATCGAATCGATCCAAAAATATAATCGAAAATTGATCCAAAAAACTGAAAATCAATTAAAACCGAACTTGTTTTGGATTTTTTATATTTATTTTTTCTTAAAATGCATGATTTGATTCGGATTTTAGATTTCAAATAAAAACTAAACCAAACTACTTATTATATTTAAATATAAAATTATATTTTTAAAATTAAATGATAATTTACAAAATAAATATATATATATATATATCATAAAGTTAATTTTTTATTATATTATATATAACTATATATAAAAATATTTTTTAATCAGTTTTCATATTATTATATTTTTTTATTATCGTTTTAACATATTTTAAAATTATTTTAATTTTATTTAAAATATATTTTTTTTAATATATAATTTTTTCACTCTATTTTTTATTAATTTTTAATTTTTTTTAACTTCTCTATCACTAATTTTTTTTTTATTTAAATTATAAAAGAAGTTAATCAAAATAAATATAAAAAAATTATAAAATAAAAACTTATAGACACATGATTAAGTCTATATTTCTTTATTTATAATATAAAATATAATGATAAATTTATATTATAATTTATTAATTTTTAAATATAAGATTATATAATTTATTTATAAATATAAGAATAATTGAAATTATAAATAAAACAACAATTATAAAAATAAAAAGGCATAAATTATCTTTATATTTAAAAAAATCATTATAAAATTATAATATTTTATTTTAAAAAAATATTTTATAATTTAAAAAAAATATTTATAAATTTTATAATAATAAAAATTGCATATCCGATTTAAACCAAACCATAAATATTGGTTTGATTTGAATTTTATTTTAAATTAAAACGAACCAAACCGAACCGCATTTTATTTTTATGTTTGGTTTTGATAAAATTTTATTAAAAATCAAACCAAACCGAGCCGCAAACACCCTTATCGACGATTGGAGGGGTCTCGTTCAATACCTTCTTAGCAGCGACGACCATGCGGTCACACATCTCCTTAAAAACATTCTTAGGCATCCCTAACACTCTAGCTAGTATCCCTATAGAAAACACAACATTCAACAAGGTTAACACTACAAAACACACCAAAGAATATATGACTATACGTACTAAAAACATTGGCAGGAAGGAAGGGATGTAAGAAGTTGTCGAGAAATGGTTGGTAGGGCAAGCGTCTTGACAGCTGATCTAGAATGTCTAAAACATGTTACTCGTAAGTAGTCAGTTGAGTCCTCAGAATGAACTTGTACCGTATCAGCGCTTTCGTCCAGTACAAGGGGAACTTAGACCTCACACCCTCAAAGAAAAACGACTTCCTAGCTTCCTCAATTTACAATCTTCAAGAAAGCCCCTTTTGAAGTTTTTGTTTCTAGCCGTGAACGGTTTAAAGAGGGTGTTCGCCGATTGGCTGACTAGTGAAACCCAACTTACTAAGTCCTTCCCCGGGTACAAAAATGATGAAGGAACAATCGGGGAGTAGGAATGATAGATAAGGACTGACAAAGTACCTGGAATACCTACAACATGGCTTAGCTATTAGGATGTAGCTGAGAAGGAGCTACATTTAAATTTCTTAACACCTCCATGGTGAAGTCATCAAACGGCAACCTCACGCGAAAGTCTGTAAAAAAGCAAGCATACATGTAGAAAAAATCCTTGTCGGATTCTTCTCGGCCATCGCAGACATGGTCCACGGGGGCACACCTTTGGGCAGAAATAAGATTATTTCCATAACCCTCAACCAACAAGTGTTGATCCTTAACAAACTCAGTTACCTCTTTCGTCCGAGTAAACTGGGAAAAATAGAATGAAACTGTAGGATCCACCCACTCATAACCGCCACGGGGCATATGGTTAGGCCGAGTCCATTTTTCCTGTTCATGCTCATCCAAGGAGGCCGAATTGTCCTCGACATTCTCGGATTCTCGTACCTCAATACTACCAACTCCCAACATCTCGGCCTGTCACGTGTCATCATTGGCTCTTCCCGGCACTTCATAAACCAAGGACTTAGACATCTTAGCCAACGACTCTATGACAGAACCTTGATCACTTGCCTTAATCAACCAACTCTCCTCGGAACTCTTGGACCCCAAAAGGAAAGAAGACAAAGACATATCGACAGAAAGTAAGATTGTTTAAGCAAGAAAGCTAAGGAGAAGTAAACAAGTACTTCTGAGAACTTGCCACCCATATTTATAACAAATCACGGAAACCGAATCATTCCCAAGTAATGATAGCAACCACCTCGAGCCCCGAGCGAAACCGCAAGCCTAACCCTTCAACTCACCCAAACAGATTCTACCACGTAGATTATGAGAGAGAAGTGACCTGATCTTTTCCTGCTCATTTCCTATTAAGTTTCAAATCTGAAAACTCACCCACTCCAAACATTGCCTTAGCCTTTGAACTCACCTAAGGGAAACTGGCAAAAACTGGTAGCATCTCTCTAGAGATCCGTGGACATAGTCATATTACCCTTATCGGTCTCATGACTAAGGGGACTTGTGTACCGGATAGGTATCGGCTCTCTGCCAGCTCATCTAAACTATAACCATTGGGCCATAAACCCAATAAACCATGGGCCTTAATAGATTTTGGTAACAGATTCAATCTGGTCTCTGCAAATCTCGTTTAGAAAATAAGTTGGTTTAACTTCACCAGAGGTAATTAGTTATTTTGTCATACTATAAATAATCGTCTAACCCTGATAAACATCATCTAATCACTCTCTAATCCTATTATTTCTCACAGACTTGAGCGTCGTGTAATTGCAAGACTCATACCATTCAATCCTACTCGGCCACAAAGTTCAAGAGTCATTTAGAATATGAAAATTATTTTAAGATATCATCTTCTCCTTATAAGTACGGATACTATTCTTAAATTAAAATAATTGGTAGTTATTGATAAATATTAATAAAAGAAATAAAAAAATAGGAATGAACAGGAATTGTGAATGAATAAAGTATCTAACTAGTTTCTTGTATGAAGAAAAATAATTTTTATATATGATTTATGAGTCAATAGGTAACTTTTCATGCTAAAGCAAAGCAATTATAATTTCTTACTAATAAATAGGTATAATAAAATCTGTTCTAGTTGTTGAAGGATATGCGGGTATAAAATTTGTAAAGGGGATAAACTTAGAAAAATAATAAAACTCGCATTTACACAATGTAGTGTAGATATATGTATTATTATGAATTCACATAATAAACATGAGAAACCTCCCAAACTCATTATGCCTAATTTTTGTGACCGCACAACAAAGACTTCAATAGACAAGTTTGTGTTTTTTTTTTTTCCTTTCAAGTGCACCTTTTCTCTATGCCAATTTCTTGATTAATTTATATATTGGTAAATTATTTTTTTATTTTTACTAAAATAAATAAACTTTTACAATATTACATATTTAGCAAAATTGTGATATAAAAATATAATTTCACGTTAAATATAATTTTGTTTTCTTTAAAAAATTAATAATAATTATTTCTAAGTTTATATATTTTCTATCGTACTTCTAATATTTTAAAAAAATAAATAATAATTATTTATAAATTTATTTATCTACAAATAATAATAAATATCTTAATCAAAATAAAATATAAATAATAATAATAATAAATTAAACTATCTATCATACTTCTAATATTTAAAAAAATTAATAATAATTATTTATAAATTTATTTATCTAAAAAAATAAATAACCTTATCAAAATAAAATAAAATATAAATATAAATAATAATAATAATAATAATAATAAAATTAAATTATTTATCATACTTCTAATATTTTAAAAAAATAATAATAATTATTAAAAAGTAAAAATAAAAATTATATTTTCAAAATATAATTATCTTAAACTTGTTGATTAAGAGTAAAGATGTGCCAGCACAACTTCCATAAATATATAATATTATAAAAAATTATCTATTTTAATAAAAAAAATTATCATAAAAATTAAAAAAAATTCATTTTCGTCATATGTTTAGTTTATTATCTGTTTTTCATTTTATGTCTCCTACTAAACTTCCTCCACCTCTCTATATATCCCTACTTTAAAAGATTATAATGAATTCAATTTGAGAAAAAAAAAACACCAACAAATCGAATAGTAAAAAAAAATTACTATTCTCTAATTTCTATTTATGTATTTTTTATTATTTTTCTAGAATCTTTATCTTTTTATATTTTTTTTAATTTTTAATTTTTAAAATTTTTAATAACTTTAATTTTCTTTTATTGTTTTTCTATTCATTATTTTGTTCAATATTTTTAAAAATTTTAATATTTCATCATTTTGATCATCTACATAATTTGTCATTTTTAAGTATATTTTCTTAATCAAATTTTGTTTTATTTCACTTAATATTTTTATAATTACTCAAATTTCTATTTTATTTTACTCTATTTTTATAATTATATTACTACACCGACTATCCTTAAACCGATTAGGGGTATTAGTATCAACACCTTATTTACTTGAAGGTAAAGTATCCGATATATGGAAGAATTTGGATCTTAAAAATACATCAACAAGTAATTAAAAAGTATTATGGAGTAAGCTTGAGAAACCATCATGTTTACAACATACCATCACCAAACCAACAAATTAATGTCTTGGAATTAGATTCAAGGACCACATTCATAAAAGTTCACCCTTAGTCATTGGACAATCTAAAGGAGATATAATTGGAAGAGGGAAAATCTATAAAGATCGACATCAATTTGGACTTTGATGTAGAATCTAGATTATTGCACCTACTACAACTTAACAAGGATGTCTTTGCCTAGTCAACAATAGACATGCCCGAATCAAGCTAGATTTTCCTTTATCAAAACTCGTGGTCCAAAGACAGAGGAAATTTGAGGAAGAGAAGTGAGCGACGATAGTGGAAGAAACAAGGAAACTTGTAAATGGAAGACATCAGAAAAAAAATAATATCCTATATGGTTGTCTAATGTAGTAATGGTGAAGAAATTATCGAGCAAATGAAGGATGTGTATCGATATTATCGACTTGAATAAGGCATATCCTAAGGATTCATCCCTTACCAAATGTTGACAAGTTCTTGGACGAGACATTGGGATGTGAGTTACTAAGCTTCATTGATACATGCTCAAGTTATAACCAAATTCGTATGCATTTAAAGATTAAGACAAAATAACATTCATGACAAAGAGGTCTAATTATTATTATCAAGTCATGTCCTTTGGCCTAAAAAATGTTGGCTCCACCTATCAATGACTCATGGATAAGATCTTGTGAAACATGATCGATAGAAATGTTGTGTAGACAACATGATAGTAAAGTTGGTTGAAGTCATCAATTATTATTCCAACCTAGAGGAACCTTTTTTTTTCCACCATTAATAGGTACTAGTTGAAACTTAGCCTTGTTAAATGTGTTTTTGGTGTTCGAATAGGAAATTTTTAGGTTTCATGCTCACTCAACGAGGGATCAAGACTAATCTCGATAGATATTCGACCATTGTCAACATGATAAGTCCAACAAACATTAAGGAAGTTCACCAATTAATTAGACAACTCATGTCAATATTGCACTTTTTTGTCAAAAGTTGAAGGTAAAAGATTCCCTTATTGTCACCAATTAGGAAGAATGATATTTTTCCTAGAATGATCAATGTGAACATATATTCATGGCTCTCAAAGTCGCTTCAATATTATTGTAAATGTACTTTACAATTACAAAACAAGTCATAAGTTCAACCCTAAAATAAGAAGTTGATGACATTCAAAGATTGGTTTATTTTGCTAGCCAAATACTAAAAGGTGTCGAAGTCATATATAAAAAAATAGAAAAGGAAACATTGGCAGTTTTTGCGATTGCTCAAAAACTTTATCATTACTTTCAAAGTTATACATTGCTTGTCAAAACAAACCTACCAACTTGTCAAGTTTTTCAAAAAGATAGATTTTGTCGAACATATAGTGACAAAATGTCAGAGTATGACATTTAGTATGAAGCAAGGGAACCCATCAAAGCTTAGGTACTATCCAACTTTATTGATAAACTTACCTATCCCCTGAACAATCGGACATGTCCTGATGGATTCTTTCCATCGACAAGACATATAATCTAAAAGGTAGAGGAGTTAGGGTTATTCTAGAAGGCTAGACGGTGTAATGATCAAACAATCTTTAAGGATTTCCTTTAAAGCAAGAAATAACCATGCAGAATATGAAGCGTTGTTTCCTGACATGAACTTGGCCAGAGAAATGGGGTAAAACAAGTCATAATTTGAAGCGATTCACAACTAATCATAAAGCCAGTATTCAAAATTTTTCAAGCTCGACATCTGTACCTAGCCCAATACCTATCCAATATAAGAACTTTACTTTTGATGGTTTTCATCTCATGTATGTATCCCGAGATTAGAATTCTCATGCAAATGTATTATCTAAGTTAGCTAGCATCAAGAAATCGAACAATTTTTTTATCAGTTATTCAAGAAGCCCTTGACTTGCCAAGCGTTACCATTGAAATGTATTTGATTTTCTCAATCGATGCACGGTATAAAACCTTTAGAACTTAGGGAACAAGTTTTGTTTTGATGTAACATTGCCCATTTCACATTACTTGATGGTCAATACATTACTTGATGATAGATTATATCGATGTGATTTTTCACCACTTCTTCAATCTGTGATCGATGAATGAGGGCAATAAATCATTGTTGGGATTCATGAAGAAATAGGATGAGGTCATGTTAGAGGATGAGTCTTGTAAAAAGAAGTACTACAAGTAAGATACTATTAGCCAACTTTGCATTTTGATTGTTTAGCGGCTAATGTCACCACCACTTTGATCTACACCTTTGTCCACTAAATTTATAGTTGCACTCCATCATTTCATCGTAACCATACTACAAATAAGGTGACATTCTTGGTCTATTTACCAAGTTATCCAACAATTAAAGTTATTTATCATGGCGGTAGAATATTTCACCAACCATTATAATATCCACTAACAAGATCAAACAATTCATATAAAAATCAATCGTGTGTCAATTTGAAGTTCCAAATATACAAATTTCAAATAATGGAATGTAGTTTACTAGCCATTTGGTCCATAAACTATGTGAGCAACTAGGGATAAAACAAATATTCACTTGTGTCAAACATCCTCAGTTTATAATGGTCAAGTGGAAGTTACAAACAAGGTCTTTCTTTAGGGACTCAAAAGCCAACTAATCGAGTAAAAAACGCTTTAGATTGAAGAATTTCCTCATATTTCATGATCCTATCATATGACTTCCCGTTCAACAACAAAGAAATCTCCTTTATGTTTAGTTTATGAAATCAATGCAATGCTCTCAATAGAAATTCATTAGCCAACAAGTAGAGTACAATTATTCTTTAAAGAAGCATATCAAATAGGGACTCATGCAAATCTCAACACAATTCAAGAGCTTTGGGAGATTTCATGAATACAACCTAAAGTTTTAAAGAGGCGTTGCAAACTCAAATATACAACGAAAGTTCATCATCACTACTTTAGAGAAGTCGATCTAGTCTTAAAACAAGCTTAGCCAAATCAAGTTACAAACAAACTCTTTCTTGAATGGGTCGGATCATATCGTATTAAGGAGGTAGTCGACAAAAAAACTTATCGATTGGAAACCTTGGAAGAAGGATCAATAGCACAAACTTGGAATGTGAAAGTCTTAATTTTTTATTTTAGTTAAACCAAACATTTTTTGTACTCTTTTCCTACTAAGAAATTTTTGTTCCCTTAGGTTTTTTTCCCTACGTAGATCTTTAGTAAGACAACCTTCATGAATAAAGGAGACTTTGTTCAACTCATTATGCTATGTCTAAAAAGGTCATTCCCATACCTCGAACAACTAAGTCCTAAGCATGGTAAAAAAAGAAGATCTCCCACACCTTGAAAGACCAAGTTCCGAGCATGGTAGAGAAAGAAGATCTCCCATGTCTCGAAGAACTAAGTCTCGGGCATAGTAGGAAAGTAAGATTTCCCCTACCTTGAAAGACTAAGTCTAGAGTATGATAGGGAAAAAAATCCTCCATGCCTCGACTGGCTAAGTCTCGGGCATGGTAGGGAAAAAAGATCTTCCATGTCTTAATGGACATAGTCCTAGACATGGCAGGGAAAGAAAGTATCTCATATCTCAAAGAACTAAGTCTTGGGTATGGTAGGAAAAGAAGACCATCAATGCCTTTTCTAATCATGATAAGTTTCAAATTACACAATTAAGATAAGTTTTAAACAAATCGTCCATGTTGCCAACTAGGACAATCTATTTAAGTATAAATTATGATATCAATATCATTTGGTGATTAAAAAATAAAATCATACAATCTCTTATGGGTCATACATTTTATTGTCTTTTGAAATCTATGATTGTGTATCAATTATTTCAATCATAAACAACACAATATATATATATATATAACAATTATTTACATATCTAAATTAAAATAAAACTTGTTTAAATTTAGTTACAAGTCCAATGTAGGATAAAATATGTGAAGATAAAATCTACACTATTAGATAATCAATCGTCTTCAACATCATCAACTATCCTCCCATCATGAACAATCAATCTACCATGGATACATTTTAGAAAGATTGATGGTAACATTCACCTATTTAATAGCTCCTAAAATTCTAATTTAAAAAAAAAAGTTACAATCTCATATCAAGCAACTTTATCTATCTCCCAAACTTTAGAGTCCTTTGTTAATTGTTGATTTTTCTCCTAAGCCCATCCTTTAATTTCGATTCAAATTTCAATAGATAATCATTGTATCTCTCTTGATTGGTATTTTACATCTTCAACTTTTCTATCTCACACTTTAGAAATCTCTAGTTCCATATTTTTCTTCAAGTTATTTTGTTCCTTATTAGCTTTTTCATTGTCTTAGGTAGGAATTTCTCTAATAGCAGCTAATGTTGTTATTCAGCTTAAATACTTTTACATTTTGCACTAGATATTGGACATCGACATTTTATTTATTACTTCAAAATCTACATCACTTAGATTGAAGGAGCGATTGTGTGATGAATGGGGTATCAACAATCTTTTGCAACTAACTGATCCCCATACCTTGTTCGATTTCTTTATTCTTCATTTCTTTCAAACAAAAAGTTAACTCTTTTTTTTATATGACCATTTGTCGTTTTGCAAGATAATGGTTTGTTATAACAAAAATCAATAGATAAATGAAAGATATACCTATTTAAACTCTTAAGTCCATTGCTTGATAATCCTAACAATGTGGTTGTATCAAAGACAATTTTGAGTTGTTCAAGTGTGGCACAATGTTCTACTTCTTTGGGGTCAAGTTCTAAAAATTGTTTAACTGAATGAGTGATTAGGTTTTGAGTCCAATATATGGGAAACCCTTCTAAAAGGGTCGAGTCATAGTATAAGGCTCTTACTTTAACAAACTTACCTTTGAAATTTCTATAGAAAGATAGAAACATGGTTAACAAGGGTGTTAACAAATTCCTAAAATTTCTTTTGGAAATTTTATACTAAAAAAAATAGAAAAACAAGTTAGACATCGGTATATGTCGAAATGAGTACATACAATATGGAACAATGGAACAAAAGTCAAACTATTTGGATGAAGTTGTGTTGCGACAACATTTATAACAATTAAGACATAATTTTATAAATAAAGTATCATAAAAGAAACAAAAGGGATCTCCCATATAAGAATTTTGGTTTTCACAAATGGGTTCATTATCATTAACCTCTAGAATCAAATCTTTTTCATTCCTATAACAAATGAGGAATGACTATTTTTAAAATTGCGAATGATTTTAAAGATTGTATAACCAGAAGTCTTGTGAAGAATATTTAACTTTACTCAAGAACTCAACATAATTATAACTCATTTTCAATTACAAAACAGTGACAAGAAAGCATTAAGAAAACAATATCAAGAAAATGTAGAAACCTAGAAATCTACAAGGAGCAATAGCAAATGAAGCAAGTTGTGTTTCTTTGACCATATGATTAAGTATACTTATAGAGGAACAAGAAATTGAAACCAAAAGGCATACCTAAGATAGTTAGGAAAATTAGACACAAGTAGGCTATAGGGAAGAAATGTAAAAGGAAAGGAATGTAGAAACTGAATTGAGGAGTAAGGGAAGAGGAAGAATGTGGAAAATGTTTGAAGGATGGTTATAATGGCATCAAGAACATTTGTGAAACAATGTCACACTTCGCATATCACCCTGTGCTATAGTGAGTTGAGCATTTAATGGTTAACATTTAAAATTCTCATATTTTATGGAGATTCTAAATTGTTGATGGTTCAATATCATAAATTTCGTCTAATATATCTCAACACTTTAAAGGCTTGATGTTAGGAGATTGTAGAATATTCTCGAAATCTACTAACTTATAAGTTTATCTAAAACTAAATTTATGTTATATAAATAAATATTCAAATGAGAAAGATACTTTTATTTATTAATAATTTCTATATTTTTATCAATTTTATTGGGATCAAGGTTGTTAAAATCGAGATCTTACTCAAGATCGTTAAAGAGAATATAAATCGTAAATCGGAAGATAGTAACACGAATCATAAGATTCTACAAATTTATAAAATTTTTATAAATCTTATAATTAAACTTAAAATATACAAGGTATACTGTTGAAATAAATATTAATAATAAATTAAAACTTAAATAAATAAATAATATATATATAAATTAATAAGGGTGCAGATATTGAGTATTCTAGAGATATTGAAGAAGAAAAATTATAATATTCTTTTAAGAAAATAGAAAAATATTTAATTTTTCTTTTAATTTTTTTAATTAAATTTTAAAAAGTGACTATTGAAATATACAATGTATATGGTTGAAATAAATATAAATAATAAATTGAAACATGAAAAAATAAATAACATATAAAAAATTAAAAGAGTACAGATATTGAATATTGGGGAAGTGAAAAGGTTTTTAAAAAAGAGGATAAATTATAATATTTAAAAAAATTGAGAAATATTTATTTTTTCTTTTAATTTTCTTTAATTAACTTTTAAAATGTGACTATTGAAGATAAAAAGTGAACATGTACTGAATTAGTGGCACTGTGGTACTTGAAGAAATAAATATCAATAGTAAGTTAAAATTTGAAAAAATAAATATCAATAGCAAATTGAAACTTGAAAAAATAAATAACACACAAAAAATTAAGAGGAACGAAGATATTGGGTATTGAGAAATGAAGAAACTTTTAGAGAATAGGAAAATTTATAATTTTCTTTTAAAAAATAGAGAAGTTTTTAATTTTAATTTTTATTTTGTTTAATTAAATTTTAAAGAGAGACAGTTGAAATATACAATGTATTCGTTGCATTATCTGTTCTGTCCCATCGCATAACGTCTTTTCAATGTCAAAAATCGTCGTTTTGTAGCAATTTTCGATTTTTCCCGACGATCCTATACGATCTAAAAAAAATCCAATCTTTTTTATACGTAAACACAAAAACTCTACAAAAATCGTAAAATCAAACGACGTCAAATAAATTATTTTTAAAAAAAATATATTTAAATCTTATTATATATAAATTAAAAAATGAAGGACAACTAATTCTAAATATTTTAACTGAAAATTTAGAAATTATGTTTAAACTTGTTTGTTAAAAGAAAAATTCATACTTCATTATAAAGTATTAGTGTCCAATTTACACACATATCTTGCAATATATATACTAAAAAAATACCATCTATGCTTTTCAATAGTTCACGAACAAAATAGAGTTCTTCCGTTGGTTGTTCGAATACATAATAGTATTAGTATCCAATTTACACACACCTTTCTTTTACCAATAACCACAATGCATCTCAATATAGATCTAAAAAGGAGTTTTAAATTTAAAGTATGGATATTAAAAAAATACTCCCATTATTAAATACTGATGTAACATAATAAAAATCTAAAAACTAAATTTTGATATATATATATATATATATAATATTGAATCTTAAATATAAAAAACTATTCTTTAATATAAACATTATGTTTTTAAACAACCCATTTAAAATATAAAATAATTAAAGTGCAACATTGTTAAAATATCGAAAACCATTATAAACACGAATTGTATTTTTTATTCGTGTAAAAATATTATTTGTTATGTTTAATAATATCAAACTAAAAATTAATTATAATAACTAATTTAAATTTTATAATATTATAATTTTTTTTCGTTATAATTCGTTTTATATAATTACAATCACATTAAACTAGTATTTAATTATAATAATTAAATTAATCTTTAAAATTAAAAAATTAAAGTGCAAATAAAAAATTATAAAAGTACAATTAAAAAAATGTGACATTATAAGACCCATTTAAACTAAAATAAAACCACACAAGGTCTTATAAGACTATAACTTAGGATCACGTTTTGCTTAGAGTAAATTTTTCCTCAGAAAAAAAGGGTTCTAGGTAAAGTTTTTATTATATGCTATTTATATCACAGTAATCTAAACAGAATAATATGCTCCATTAAACAAAGATAATAATAGATAACAAAATACCTCAAATGTCCAATATATAAAAAGTACTAATCAAGAGTATTTTTTTGAGGCCAAAACTTCACAATTCAACTCATGCATTTACTAACTACGAAATAACCTCATAGGTAACACGTCCGAGTCGTGTGGGTTACTACACCGAAACAAACTGCATTCTAGTCTCTAAATATTCTAATACTATTACTGTTTGCAAGCCATTTCAATTTAACAGATGATAAATATCTAAAGCATGTTTTATAAAGGAAAAATAAGAGATGTTGGCGAATTCCAGCAAGCAAACAGAGTATATTGAAGATGAGGATTTCACTAGACACGCCAGACATAGTATTTCACCTTTAGTTCGAATCGGGAGAACCATCTCCGTAAGATACAAGGCCTTTCTTTCCAACTGGGCTTAGAGATGGGGACCTTGACCTGCTGTTCCTGCTCGCACTTCGGGGAGATTCTGATTCTACTGAAGACCTGGATTTTGATGGACTCCGGCTCCGGGACAAAGACCTACTCCTCCGAATACGTGATCGATATGTACCAACAGGTGAACGACTACGGTCAGGGCTACGGCTTCGACTATATCGTCGGGCTCGGTAACGTGGGCTGCGTGATACAGATGGTGTCCTGCTCCTCCTACTCCGGAACCTACATACAGGTTTTCACATAATGATATGAACTCTACGTATATGCACGGTGCTATAAAACAAAGGAAAGAAATAACACTTGGCCTCAGAAAATAAAATGTCTTGCCAAATAAATTATGCCTCTACAAGATTTACTAAGAAATTCAAGGAAAGTAAATGTTATAGGAAGTTGGACTAAATAAATAAACAAAAGGAAAACCTTGGTGGAGTTCTTCTACGTGGCAGTGGGCTCCTGTTACGCCTAGGAGAGTACCTCCTGTAACCTGAATATCTGAGAGCAGAAGTGTAAAAAAAATTATTTAACTCTGAACATACCACCTTTGCACGATGACCAACTAGAAACTATAACTTCAATTTACCTGTCACGGTAACTTCTTCCATTATAGCGGTACGACCTCACAGGTGATCGAGAGGGAGTCCTGTACCTTCTAGCATACGAGTACTGTTCACTGAAACCTCTTCCCCTTCGGATACGTTTAGGCGAAATATCAGGTGACACACTTCTAGATAAGCTCCTACCACGAGGACTCCTAGAATAACTGTGGCGATTGCCTCTGCTTGGCACTCTAACTGGACTTCGGCTAATGCTTCTCAAAGGGGATCTGCCAGAGCTTCTGCTCAAGCTTCTAGCAGATGATCTAACTGGACTCCGGCTTATACTCTTTCTCGACACTCTTATAGGGCTTTTGCTGATTGATCTTCGTGATGAGGCTCTAGGTGAACTCCTCCTGCGGCCCCAAGAGAGTGATCTTACAGGGCTTCCACTCACACTTTTACGATCATGAGATCTCATAGGGCTTCTACTTACATTTCTATGATTGTCAGTTTTCATTGGACTTCTACTGATTGATCTTCGTGATGGTGCTCTGGGTGAAATCCTCCGATGGCTCCGAGAAAGGGATCTTACAGGGCTTGCACTGACACTTCTCCGACCACTAGATCTCACAGGGCTTCTATTGACACTTCTATGATTGTGTGTTCTCACAGGGCTTTTGCTGATTGATCTTTGTGATTGTGCTCTGGGTGAACTCCGGTGGTTGCGAGAAAGAGATCTTACAGGGCTTGCACTGACACTTCTACGACCACGAGATCTCACAGGGCTTCTACTGAGACTTCTATGACTGTGATTTCTCACAGGGCTTCTGCTGATTGATCTTCGTGATGGTGCTCTGGGTGAAGTCCTCTGATGGGTCCGAGAAAGGGATCTTACAGGGCTTGCTCTGACACTTCTATATCCACGAGATCTCACAGGGCTTCTACTGACACTTTTTTCCTTCCTACCTCTTGCTGGGCTTCTGCTAATGACTCTTCTGTTTGGACTCCTGCTTATGCTTCTAACAGGACTCCTGCTCAAACTCCTGTGTAATGGAGCAAGAGGGCTTCTACTGCCACTAGGACTTCTGCTCAACCTCCTTTTTCTACTAATGCTTGGGCTTCTGTTCTCACGCTTTGGACTAATACTCATGCTTTGGCTCCTGCTCATCAACTTTTAATAAAATACCAAATCTTGAAGAAATGGTAAGCATAAGAAATAACTGAGGGTGGAAAGTAGACCTAGATTTGCCTGGTTGATCATCCATCACATCTGGCTGCCTCCCTTCACTTCTGTCAGATCTATAGTTGGCTCCAATGCCATTGCTACGCCGCTCTCCATTTTCCTTTGGGAATTCTTCCTCCTCTAGCATATCCAGTTTCTCCCCCTTTGTAAGGAGCGTGGGAGGTAATTCTTTCTCCACAATCAAGGAAGACTGACCTTCAGCTACAACAAAATAAGGAAGAAGAATAAAGACGTGATATTCAAAAAATGAAAACTAACAAAAATAGAATCTACACAATAACATAGTCCTTTTACACAAGCTACAAGTTTGTAGAAGCTGTATTCAGTGAATTTCATGACAGACAAGACAAAAAGTACAAAAGTAATTGTTTTACATTGCCAATTCAAAGAAAACTTCGTATTTCTTCCCAAAAAGCTTACATACTGATCAATGATGGAAGGCAAAAAGCAAAAGTATTCACAAATACAGTATCAAAAAGGTAATAATACAAGGTTAGGCAAATCAAAGCAGTCGCCTCTCCACTCCAAGGAAGGTAGCTGACCCTGGATTGTCTCTATCTTCAGGCAACAATTCAATATACAATGCAACCAAAAACTTGGCCAGTAGGCCCACCACAACAATTCACTATATTTCAAAATTCTAGCTAATATTTCAGAATTTTACTTCTTTAGAGACAAGGTAAAGCAAAAGAAAATAACTTAATAGATAAACTATATTTCATATACACAATAAACTAAAAAATGAATGACTAAAAACATTACCATGTTTCTGAGAAAGATCTTTATGCTTCAGATCTTTCGCTTGTGCACCACAACTTTCACCATCTGAGCTGTTGCCACTCTTATTTTCACTATCTGAATCAGTATGATGGGTCAATTGCCTAACACCAAAGACAATCTCAGTGTCAGCCAACTTTTCGAAAGTGTTGCACTAAAAAAACATTTATAACCCCTTCAATACATTTAAATGTTTATGTCAAGAGCAATGAATGCAACATTATGCAGTGAGACAATAACTATGATACTCATATAACTATACAACAAGCAATATACTTATAGAATAGAATAAATAGACCACAATTCATGAAACCACAAGATCTACATGCCTATTTGTAAGTTTTTCACAAGCAACCATCAATAATTGGAATGTGGGATCTATAAATCATAACTATAAATTTAATTAAAATCAATACCTTCTTGATTTACACTTTGATCTTTTGTCATGTATCTTTCGTCTCTTCTCTCGGTGTTTGTCTCTTCTTTTTCCACGTCTATGTTTATCTTTCCTAGACCTCTTTCTCTTTCTCCGCCTGGCATCACTAGAGGAACTTGTGTGAGATGATGAAGATATATCTGAATCAGAATCACTATCACTTTCTGAAGATGTTGTGTCTGAATCCGAGGAACTATCCGATTCTGATGAGTAGTATTTTCTCCTTTTCCTTTTGTCACCTGAAGATTTTTTGCGCTTTCCCCTACGCAGTTCAGGACTATTGGTTTCAGTAGAGCCAGCCCTTCCCTTTTTTGACTTATTTATCTTCTTTCCATCTATAAAGGTAAAGATTCAAATCAACAGATCAAATATACATATAAATATTACATAACCAGCTGAGATATAGCACATTCAAATGAACAAACATAATGTTATGCTTCAGCATTTCAATAGTTGAACATGAAATTTTCAACAGATGATTAAGAATTTAATTGTTCAAATAGTATATTTGATATCGCGGATAGAACTTAGTGTCCTCCCTAAAGGGCAAAGGAATTCTCACCCTCATTATGTTCACCACAATTAATTATTTTAACAGTTACACTTGGAAGTCCTTCTTCATCACCCACATCTTCAATTTTCTTCAATATATCATGTCCTTGCACAAGCTTGCCAAAGACTACATGTTTCCTGCAAAAATAACTCAGAATTGAACAACATAAGCAAGTTGATAATTTAGATCCACTTGGAAAAAATGACTATAAACATATGGCAATTCACCCTCTCCCACTCAATAATTAGAGACAAAGATCCCATGCAGAAAAACAATACAATAAACATGTACTTTAATTGAGAAATCCTGCATCATAGGATCCAATGCTAAATTTCCTCAAGTACATTTTAAATTAAGCCAGATGGCATTTGAATATATGTTTAGAGAACACTAGCAAAAATATAATTTCGACAATACAACAAAACCTTGTCCCACTAGATGAGTTTTGACAATACATTACAGTTAAGTTAATCAAATTAATGAATTATTTAAAAATAGCTACCACTTAAACTGATTTCAACTTTCACAAAGCCTGTTTTCATCAGGTTTTAGCTTATAAAAATAATGCAAAGACAGCTTATATGGGTTTTTCAAGAGCTGTTTTAATAAGTCAATTTCATCCAAACAGTACTAAAATACTTCATAGTCACTTATTGCAGTAGTAAGTTGAAATAAGCTGTAAATAAAACTATCCAAATGGGACCTAAGTGCTAAATGCCATTAGAAAAGAGCCACATAAGCAAACCTATCAAGATGGGGATCAGCTTTAAAAGTGATGATAAAATGAGACCCAAGAGTGTCACGATCAGCAACTGGCATGGAAAGAAGGCCTACAGAATCGTGCTTTAGCCTAGGTGATTCATCTGAAATAAATCACAAGTACAATCTAAGAACTACAGCAACTTAGAGACATAAACATAACAGTTCCAAATTTTATGCTGTAAATTATGACCTCTAGACCACAACTTAGCATTCTCACCTGGGAACTTGGAACCATATATGCTTTCTCCACCAGTCCCTGCAAAACACACAGGAAAAGGTATTGTGGGAGTGTAGAATGATGTAGTAAACAACATGTTGAGCATTTGGGATGCCATACAAAGAATAAGAGATGACTGTCAATGAGATTTAATAGGTTTAAAGACAAACCTGCTGTTCCACCATATAACTATAAAGTACAGGAGAAGGCTAAATGTGATTATTAAAGACTCCTTTTGCTTTGCAGTGGTTCAAGACCATTTGATAAAAGAAGAAAAATAACAACCAGAGCATAGCATAATTTTAACAAATACATACTAAGAAAAGTAAGAGAACAAATCAAGTAGTTACACAACAGATAAAAATTATATGATAGTATGACTATAGTTTAAAAATAACCACAAGTCACATCATGTTAATATCCAAAAATTAACTAAAATTGGAAAACTAAAATCCTATCATACAACGCACTCAAAATCTATATAAAATGCAAAGGTGCTCTGTCAGTTTCCTAATTGATAGAAAGAAACTACCATTGTCACAGGAAACCTGAAAATGGAAAAAAGCTAGCAACTCGAACAATTGAATGATAAAATGATAAAAAGAAAGTAACTACTATGCAATCTTCAAAAACTGGCTAAATAATTCATAATAGGAGGCTTGTATCAACATAATACGTACCATTTCGATTGACAAAATCTCCACCCTGCAAAACGAAAACCAATCATTAACACACACAATCACTTGATAACATTTCATACAATGTGTTTGGTCATCATGAGGCTTATTAGAGTTATGAGGATGAATAAGATATAACTAGTAAGTACAACCTTAAAACTATATCACAAGAAAGGCAGTTGTGACCATCAGCCCTGTATCCTACAGAATAAACAATGGTAACTGGCTAAAAGAGGGAACACTACTAAGCCATTTTTAACCACAAAAAATGTGAGGACATAGAGAACTACTAAAGTATGATCTACATGCACAAAAAATTAGAAACAACATACCCGGGCAATGGAGCCTTTTACAATTCGATGGAAGAAAGAACCCTTGAAGTGCAACGACTTTCCAGAATTTGTACCAATTCCCCTTTCTCCTGAATATGCAATGACATATTTCAGAGAAAAAAAAACGGGGCGGGGGAATCAGTTATTCATTGATTAGGAATAGGAATACAATATATAACATTCCAATTTTTCAAGCACAATTCATGGAGGCAAATTGCAATTGCATATCCAATAACTCGTTCAGTTGATGAAAAATAAGTAATAGTAATTCTACAAGGAATTTTACATTGAAAGGGTCCAATAAACAAATATCAGCATTGAATGAATTTTTCATGCAAGTCAAATTTGTTACCTGTGCATAATGCACGGAAATTTTCAGCAGTCTTCGGAGCAACATCATAGAAAAGCTGAGGGAGCACAATCATGTTAGATCAAATACTGCCAACATTAATACACTTTGCATACATCATTGAAAACAACAATTCATGAAGACAAAAAAGTACCTCAAAAACCATCCTTTCAACAGGATCCCCATCTATGGACACATCCATAAACACCAGACAATTCTTCTTCTTTGCCATCACCCCGGCGCTTACTAATCCAAACTTAATCCGTCTTAACAACTGATCTGAAGAAACAAAACACCATTACACAAACATCAATTATCCACTACTATCAAGCATTAATTCATTACTAAGCAAACAAACACCAATCCAGATAAAACAACAGAACTACCCTGCTGCACTTCCAAGCTCTCAACATATTTTTCCAAATTCTACCTAATTCACTAACATAGTTCAACTCAACCCTAAACTAAACCAAAAGGAGAAAAAGTGAACAACACAGATCACATAAAACTCTTAGCCAAAAATTCACACTAGCACCAAAACAATAACTGGTTCATGCAAAAACAAACTAGAAACCACAAAGAGTAAAGAAAAGCAGATCGAGGAGAGGGCTATGCGAGCATTAACTGTAATATCAATTAGATTGGAATAAACAGTGCGAAAGCGCGCAATAGTTGCGTGGAATTTGAGATGGAACCCTAAAACCCTAGCTAGAGGCATCAACCGAAGGAATAAGCTGAACGTGAAACGCAAGTGACATAGGCATAAACAAATGATAAAATAGTGTTGAACCTAATCTAACAGTATTGATAAGCACGCGGTGGAACTCACCTTCCCTCCCTTAGTGACTATATTCTCAGAAGAGAGACGAAAGAGGTAGAAAGTGAAATTAGTTTGTAAACAAACGAGCTTGTGTCTAGGGATTTATTTACAAATACACTCTCGGTTTAAGTTTATTAGATTATCCTTATTTTATCAACTTGCTGACTGACAAATAATTAAAGGTTGAGATAAATTTTAGACTTAATTGCAGATTTTCTTCCCTTTTCTAGGATTAAATCATTTTGATCTATCATTAATATATTATTTAATTATTACCAAAAATATTATTATATCAGAAAATAATATTTATTGAAGTTTATTGTTAAAACTATTAAGATTTTATATGGATGAATAAGTAATACTGTTATTATTTATATAAATATAATATTTTTGTTAGTAATTAGATCATAACTTAATAATGATTTAAAATTACTTGATTTAGAAAATTGAAAACAAATATGTAATTAAATTTTATAAAGACCAAAATTATATATTCCCAAACTTTTAAAGATCAAAAGTGGTTTTAAATCTAAATTTTATTTTGGATTATAATCACCTGATGAAAACAATTCATTAATCTGCTTTGATATGTTAAAATTTCAATTTATTTAATAAAATTTGGTTTGTATATTAATATTTTTTATGAATGAATATTCAATTCATCCATTAAAATAATATTTAGAAAACATAAAATCAGTGTTTTAAAAATTCAAAATACTTTTTAAAAAAAATTAATACCTTTTAACAAAAAAAAATAAAAAATCAGTTAAATTAATTTTAATTCATTAAATGTTGATAAGAATATTTATTGAATTTTATAAAAGAACAGATGAATTATTAAATATAAAATTAAACTGATGAATTTAATTTAATTTATTTTTTATATATTTTGTAATGATGGATTAGATGAATTTAATTATTACCCTTTTAGCTTTATAAGATTTGGATTTTCTATTATCATTTTTTTCTTTAACTCTCTCTTTATATTTTTAATTATGAGATTTGTTTTATCTTATAATTCAAATTAATTATATTACCACTCAATAAAATATACACAATATATTAAAATATTTCAAATACTTAAAATTATAACATATTTAAATACATATCTCATTCTTTAAATAAGTATTAAAATAAAAAATATATATAAAAAAAAATATTATATAAAATATCCTTATATAATCTACTAAAAATAAATAAATCAATTCTAAATATCGAATATATATATATAAATATTATATAACATATCTTAGATAATTACTTACTTTAATAAATTTAGATTTAGTTCATACAAGTAAGTATAAATATTATTTTTATTATATTTTTTTTTAATATTATACTACTAAACTTTATACATTCATCCTTATATTTAATCTATTTTTTTTCACATATAACTCATCACCTATTTTGTTATTCGCTAATATGTAAAGAATATGATTATAATAAATTTACATACACACAAAAGAGTACAAACAAGGGTAAATTAGTATATAAAAGAATAGAAGTAAAATTCTCAATATCCAATTCATAGAAATTAAATATACATCTCAAGTGTAAAAGTCTATCAAAGATTTTATACTTTTATATACATTCATGGACAGACTAACAACTTCTAGAAGATTAGATGGATCTTGAACATCGAATGACTAATACTCTTAGACCACGGGTCTAACCAGCCAAACACTAGGTCTTTTTCACCCTAAAGTCATCCCACAACTCTCCCATAAATCCTGCATCAAGGTAAAAACCAAATTACCTCTCCAAGAGGACAACTAGTAAGGTCTTCATCGACTTTCACTATATGTCATCTTGGTCTATGTGACTTAGATGAACATTAAAATCTGGATACCTTATGACATATGTCTAGGTTCATCCACACTAAAATTACCTTACATTATGTTTGAAAACATACTTTTAAATCTTCTCTCAATAGAAGTATCGCAGGCCTTAGTGCCATCATAAAACTCATCATTTAAATCCATACTTAATTTTCTATCTCATACATCAAAGCACTTGAATTTAACTTAGCAATTCTCGGTTCTGGAATAGGGTTAGTTTGCTCAACAAACTCTCAATTTGCTCAACTGATTGGATCTAAAGAGCAGTCCCAAAATTGAGACTAATCCGCTTAACAGATAACTCAGCGGAGGACATTTTGTTCAGTGAAGGACATTTTGCTCAGCGGATTTAAATCCAATAACACTCTTTCCACTGGAACTCATTCCACTTGAGCGTAAAACTTACGCTCAGCTGATTTTATATAGATCAAAATCTTGTAAAAGAGTCAATTTTGATCTAATAGACCCAATCCATCATTAGGCACAATTTTAATGGTTTAAAATGACTTAAATTTGACCCTATTCTAAAATTAATGGATCAATTATACCAAAATAATTATTTTACACAATTCCTCTCCACAACTCATCCAAATATCACTTCAATCAATTGCAATTCATGACAGATTCATTCAAACATAACCAATTTCACCAACAACATGCATCAAGCTATCAAATCATATTTTTATCCTATAGAACTAGAGAACCCAAGCACAAACCAGAATCACACTATTTGAAATCACAGACACACCTCACAAAAACAACAATCTATGTTTAAAATACTTAAATCACAACAATTCATTTAATAGATCCTAAATCATATAACTCAACTCAAATTGGTTAGATTCCTCATTCATTCAACATCTCCAAATCTCTAGTTCTTAATCTAGAGGATATCAATCCCAAAACAGTCATCAAATAAGTTTTTAATCAAATTTCCCAAATTCTTGTAGAACTCAAATTAAAGCTAACTTCCCTTACCTGATTAGAGTCCAAAAGTTGTTTTACTCTATTCTACTAAACAAAGTTTCCAGTACTCTAATTGACTGACAAGTTCACAAACCAACCACATTTTTAAGAACTTAAGCTAGCATAGAGCTATATTAAAGGACCACATGCAAGAGGAATAAGACTCACATACAAACAAATTTCGGTTTGGTCCTAAAGGAGATTTAGAGTATTGAAAACTTATCCAAAATAGATTTTTAATTGGGTGAAAATGACATACTCCTTGCAAGTTTCAACTAGTAATCTCAGATCTTGAAAAGAATGAGGTTAGTTGAAGAAAAGTTAGAGAGAAGATAGAAAGTTGAGAGAGGAGGAAGTAATGAAAATGAAATATTTAATTTTTTATTTAAAATTATTTAAAACTTAACTAAATAATTTTCATTCTTCCCCACTTAAACTTTCTGTTTCACTGAGTCTTTAAAAAAAATAAAACACATAAAAATATATAAATATAAAGAAATAAAATACATAAAGAAAAAAAAAAATATATATATATATATAAACACTTACATATAAATATATTGTCGTGAATTATCTTTTAAAATAACTTTTAAATATAAAACATGAATTGGAAAGTGATGAATCAACATGAATATACTATTTTTTAACTTTTATTTTTTATTTTTTATTTTTATTAAGAAAATGAAGTATACATTTGAATTGTTCTGTAATTCTAACTGTATCTGAAATCTTTTAATATATTAATTATATTTTATTGAATAATAATATATTTATATTAAATAATTAGATAAAATAAATCTAACAATTATAAAAATAACAAGAGAAGATTTAAAAAAAATAAAGAGAAAAGATTCAAATTCGGTTAATGATAATTACATTATAAATCACGTAAATAAATTTGTCAAATCAACGATGTCGATATAATTAAAAGTATTACATCAATATATATAATTAAAACTAAAATAAAATAAATATTTATAAAGATTAAAAAAATAATATATTTAAAAAATCCTAAAAACTAAAAATATTATATTTATAAGAGGATTAAAATTAAAAATGAAATATTTATAAAAAATAAATTAAAATAATAAAAAAACTAGGCATCAAAAGTATTTTTTTAAGGTAAAAAATAACATATTTGCATAATATATTTAAAGATCACATTTAAAAACATGTTAAACTAATCAAAGTTAGAGGAACCAAAATAACTTTGTTTGAAAAATTCATAAGATAAAATAGACTAAGTATTGTGTTATAATTAGAATCAAATATCTTTTATCCGACTAGTTTAGTCTATGGATAAAATGGATTTTATAAAAATTATTCATAAGTTTTTTTAAGTCGATTATTTTATAAAATAATTCTTATATTTAAAAAAAATTAAAAATAGTATTATTTTATTAAAACAGACACATTAATATTGTTTATATGATTTAAATTTAATATATATATATATATTAAAAATGTATTTATAAGGTCAGAGAGTATCGTATGCTTAAATGTTCCAAATGATTCTTATATTTCTTAGTTCTGTAGAACTGAATGGGATGTATCTATGATTACATTCCGATGCTTAAGTTAATAAGAATACAATGAACAAGATTAGATAATGATTAAATAATTATTTTACCTGATTTAGACGAGTATTTATAGTATATTCTAGTAACGGATTAATTTTAGTGGATTTAAACCACCTTATCATCTAAATAATTTAGTAGAGATCATGTTAAATATGTTACAATAATCAGTTTTAGACCCATATTAATTGAATCTGCTTTTAAGTTGAGTATTTGTCGACTATGATTAATAAATACGGACCGATAAATAATTTTTAAAGACTTTTATATTATTGCCAATTAACGAGCTGATAAGAATATGATATCTATTCAGTATAAAAAAGATTGGATTGGATTTAGAATATATATATATATATATTTTTTTTTTTTTTTAAAACAAACTAAAATACTCCTATCAGTGGTTTAACCTTTCTTTTATATATATATATATATATATATATATATATATATATAATAATCTTATATTTTTTTTTTCTTGTTTGTGGATTTTCCCAAAACCCATGGATTTTCCCAAAACCCATGAACGTAAAGTTGTCAAAAAAAAATGGTTTGAAACATGACGAGGATCGAGCATGTATTTCCTGCTACATGGATGGGCGATGTTTTCATATACTAAATATAGATATAATCAAACCTTAGAACTCATGATTTAAAAAGAAAAATCAAATTTAACACAAACAAAATTTAGTATAAGTATTAGTATAATGAAGATTAAAACATTCATATTATTTTAAACATCAATTTGTATAAGGAAAATTGCCAAAATGATATTTCCTAACTTACTCTTTTAAAAATATAAAAATATAATTCTTATTGGTTAAAAATTATTAGTTATACAATTTTTTTTTCATGTTATATTTGTTGGACTAAAATATCTACAAATATTTAGTCTTATGAGTTTAGTTAAATATATTTTCATAAATTTTAATTTTTAATAAAATAATTAAGTTTTATAATATGATATTTTTAAATTTAAATATAATTAACATTCAAGCCATCAAAATATATTATTTTTATTGGAATTGGACACTTCAAGATAGTTTTTATGATTTTTTTTTGTTTATGTTAAAAAATCTTTATGGTTTACAATAGAGGTTTACATGTAATTATATTTCAACATTTAAATTAGTTACATTATTCAAGCATTATATTGTCATAGTCAAAAGACTCCCTCATACCTTACATTTACTTCATTTGTTTCTTCCCCAACAAAGGATAATAAAGCTAGCGTTTTTTATAATTCAAATTGTGCAAACTAACTTAGCCTAGGACATTTCACTCGCCCAATAGTGATTCCTCTAAACTATAATTCAGTTACTTGACCCAAGCTGTTTCACTCAACCAAGAGTGATCCCTATCGAGATAAGTCACCAACTCGGCTAACAGTGTTTCACTTAACTATAAGTGATTACCTCTGAGATCATTACATTAGCCTATTCGGTCAAAGAAACTTCATTCCTCTTGAAAGCATTAACTTAACCTACTCTGCATAGAATAGAAATCACTCCTTCCTGAATATACTTTACTATTTTACAAATTATCGGTTATTAATAGGTTATATTACGTGAACGCTTGATAACAAAACATAAGCTAAGTATGGAAAAACTAAAAATTTCATTAATTTAATCATAATTTACAATGAGAAAGCTAACATTACAAAACGTTATTGCCATCTAAGTCTCAGTATCTTCAATAATATCATCAATATTAGTCCATCGGTCATCATATATGTTGAAGTTGATATCAAACCTCAATAGTAATCAGTTGGTTATGCTTGCTTAGATACACGACCTGCTAGACCTCCTTTTGGAAGCCTACTTCACGCTCCTTGATGAAAACACTTTTCAGTTCTTGAACTTGTTGGTGGGCCACGATGTGGGATGTTATCATAGTTGTCAGATTTCGATCCAGCCCACGAATATCGTCCTTGAGCTTTTTCTCAACCTGTTTGTGACGAAGAGATAATGCTTCCATGTCGGCTTCAAGCTTTGTTCATAATTCCTCATACTCTTCCAAACACGTGTTTGCCTATTGTTGCCCTAATAGCATAACTCACACTTAGAGTGTAACGTCCTATTTAAAAAAAAAACATAATAGACAAATATATATATATATATATAATTTAATTATTTGGTTAAAGAAAATATTTAATTGAGTTTAGAAAATAAAATAAAGTTAGGTGGTTAGGGAAAAGATAATGATGAGTTATTAGAAATAGATGATGTGAGATTATTAATATTTTAAAAGATATTGTGAGATTATTAATATTTTAAAAGATATTGTGAGGTTATTAATATTTTAAAAGATAATGTGAGGTTGTTAATATTTAAAAGATAATATTAGTTGGATTTGATCTTTAGAAACTCAACTCTACCTATATAAATAGGCATTAGACCCTCTCTATTTTTCATTCAAAGTTTTCTCTAATGTTTGAGAAAAATCTTAGAAGATGCAGCTTGAGGCGATATGTGAAGACTTGGGAGAGTAGTATCTTAAAGTATTGCATATTGTCATTTGAGGTAAGATGGAGAGTGGAGAATGTCTAATATGTGGGTACTTATGAGAATTTTGGTTAAAGAGACAACCATTAAACCTCAATAGGATTTTATTTACTTTGAGGCAATCATAAGCCCTCAATAGAATTTTGGGTTTAAATATATAATATATTTATTTATTCTAAAACAATCATAAGTCATTCATAGAATTTTGGATGAATTATGATTTAATGGCTGATTTATATATTTTTTATAATCTTATATTCTATTTATAAAAATTCTACGCATTGAGATTTGAGTTTAAATTTGTGTTGAGTTTTGAGATGCTCATTATATGAGTTTTTTATGTGTTTGTGAGTTATTTCTATGTTTTGAGAAGTCTAAGCTTTGGCTTAGTAAAGTGAAATCCAAGTTATGCTTGGTCATTTAAGAAGTCTAAGTAAGAGGCTAGTAGTGTGAAAATCCAAATTATGCTTGATCATTCGAGATATGTGATGAGTTATGCATTGATGTGTTATGCATTTGTGTGTACATATTTCATTCATTCATACTTTCTTGGGGGTAGATGTGATCTATGAAGGAGGGTCTCTATGGTCTTCTACCTTGGCCTTGGAGATTTTAGAGGAGGAAACCTCTCATTTGAGAGTGAAATGAGGGGTCACCACGACTAGCTATATTATCTCGACTAGCTCCTATTAGACTCATTCTAAGTGAGAGTGGATTGTAAGGGTCTTTTGATCTGATTCATGTACTCCTAAACTACTCATATGTGTATTTCCTGTGATAGTACCACATGCATTTAGAGATAAGAGCATAAGAACATTAATGCATTTGAGTTAATGGAGTGAGTTTGTGATTGAGTATGTATTAGTGCGTGTGATGTATGTGTGTTTAGTTCTACCTATTTTTCTTATATGTATCTATAACATATGTCAGATATATTCCTCACTCTTCAATTTTTATTTTTGGTATTTTTGTTTGGGCTTGACATTTTTATAGGTGAACATATGTTTGATGAGGACGAAGAGGAGTTGGCTGACAAAGCATGAGTTTTCTATATCTTTATTTTGTGGGATGCTCTAATCAGGTGTGATGTCGAGGTATAAAGAGATTATTCATTTTGAAGAAGTTGATTTGAAGTTTATTATGGTTTTATCGTTAAGAACTTATAAAGGTTATTTCAATGTCTGATAATATATTTTTTATCTTCCACATTAGAAAAGAGTTATTCTTGTTACTAAATATAAAGTATGGTAGTGTGAGAGTGCATGTTTAGCAAAGTTCTAGCTAAGGAAGACCTGATATTTAAGAGTGTTTTTTAGTGACCAACCTCTCTTTCCTAAAAACTTACTTAGTGTATTGGTTCACGATCTACCGCTATTATTTCAGTAGGCAATATTACTCAAAGTGAGGTTTGTATTATTGTGGAAATTGAGGAAGAAGGGTTTATTTTGAAATCTTATTTCCTTATTTTTGTAAGTTTTATATATGAAGTGAATATATATGAATTCTTTTACTTTTTATTTTCTGCATTATTAATTAAAATCCTTTTGGGATAGAAGGATGTTAGATGGAGTTCCAAAAATGATGACTCCAACTTAACATCATCAACTTTCTCAAATATTGTTGGTCATCCACCTATAGGTCAAAGCATACATGATCACTCATGACCATGTCGATGGTCAGAAATCTCAAAGAACCTAAAGAAGACTATCCTAGTCTTGAAGTCACCCTGCTCTACTTTGGAGAACTAGGTGCTTTATGTCTTCGTACTGCCTTGTGTTTCTTCCTTTGGAATTGTAGGGGTTGGGAGTCCTGCTCCGTTGATGGCATATTAGTAGCTTGTGCCCACACACTCTCAGTTGCCCGACCACAAGTTCGTCGTGGAGCTGCCTATACAAGTTGTTTAGCATCTTCAATATGGTTGCTAAAATTTCTACAACAAATACAACATTTAGCAAAGTCAAAAATTAGAAAAACAAACTTAGAAATGATAAAACAATTCATACCATCTACATCTACAAGATGAATGAATAGTGATATCGCCGAGGAATGGTCTAGTGGGCATTCGGCAGAAGAACTTGTCGACAATATCAAGCACCCATATGTCATAGGTCGACATCTCACTCTTCAGCCAATACTAATATCTTTTAGTGACCCTTGTCCAATACAAAAGAAACTTGGGTTTCTCGACCTCGAACAATAGATGCCTCCCGACATCCTTTATCACAATTTGAAAGAATCCTATTTTGAAGCTTTTGTAACTAGTAGTGAATGAACAAAAAAGGGTCCCCAAGGATTGGCCAACTAGGGACAACCAGTTAGCAAGATCCCCTCCTCGAGTGCAGTAGTAATGTAGAAATGTAGGGAGAGTCAGAATAATGGACAACATCTTACATAGTGTGCGAAAGGCTTGGAGTGAAGCCCAACTATTGGGATGAAGCTAAGTGGGACAACATTCAATACTCGAAGCACGCTCATTGTAAAGTCATCAAAAGGTAGCTGGACACGTAGATTGGAGAAAATGATGCATATATATAGAAAAAATCCTCTTCTATATCTTCAAGACCATGACAAACATGGTCTATGGGCGTGCACCTCCTTTCCGTAACCATATTCTCCATGACATCTTTGCTTAACAGATTAAAGTTCTTAATAAACGAACCTAGTTCTCTCTACCGAACCGAGATACACAAAGGAGGACCAAGGGTACTACTCATACCCCCGGCGGGGAAGAAGGTCTCATCGTGACTCATCTAAGGAAGACCCGCACTCCTCAAGGTCTTTTGCTACATTCCAGGAGCTTCCTCGGACGACATCCGACACCATCCTAGCTTGCTCGGGACATTTTAGTGGACCCCCACCTGATGTGCTTACAACATCATCACAACGTTGTTAGTCAGTTGATCATTCGCCCAACGACTTCTCGAAGTTAGATGAGGAAGACATACCAAACTTTGTAGAAGCAAGGAAGCAAGAAAGCAAGAAAGCAAGACTCAAAAGAAAGCACGAGGAGGAGAGGGCTCGCGTAATCTTCTTATAGTAGAAAAGTGACGGTTATTGAAACATCACTAATCTCCCATTTAATGCATTATTATTTCAACCTCCCATTACGCGAGGTGACGTAACCGCCACTCTCGAGCCGTGCAAAAGGTCACGTGGAACCAACCTTTCCATTTCTTAAGAAGTTTTCCTACCATAATGAAAAACACTCACTCGAGAGCCAAAAGAGGCAACAACTTCCAATTTCAAATTTACAATCAGTTCTCCCAAATCAAACCACTGCATTATTGCACACCAGTTGGCCATCCGAGCATGGTTGACTACTTATCGACCATTGCTACCATAAGTTATATAGTGCCAGCCTCCTCAACACTGGTTAAATTTCACTTGTAGGGGGGGCTCATACTAGAAACAATTAAACCCTATAGTCGTGTTTAGCGTGATTGAAAAACAGTTACTATTAGTCACTTTGGCCTTATTCAGACCTCATGACTAGGGGGCTTGTGTACCAAAGGTTAAGTTAAAATATACATGGCCAAGAACCATATGACCGAGAATCATACGATAAAGAACATCTCAATTATATTCAAAGAATACCTGGTCTCATTACAACGAGACCCAAAAAGTTAGGCCTACAAGATTAGGCCGAATAACTTGTCAATTTGTTTGTTAAGATAGACTCCTTCAATTAAGATCCATTTTATTGGTTATCATATACTACACCCACTAACTCTTATAGTTCAGATATATTAAGATAATTTGTTACTAAATAATATTATAAATAAAGGATGTTGATTAGATATAATAATTTATCTCTAATTTGTTACTAACTTAAGCGTCAGAGTATAATTACAAGTACATCCCCTGTGTGATTTGAAGGATTCTCAAAGAGTACGCGACAATAAGAAAGATTGAAGATTGTCTGAAGTACATATATGATAATTTTTAATCAGAATTGATAAAGTCATAGCAAGCAACAAAAAACAACTAATATTAGAATAACATGCATAATGTAGCATTGAAAAGTTCTGCCACGTACTAGAGATGCTATCTTCACTACAATAATAAGCTTAATTACCCATGAAATATTTCCTACGGACTTTTTTTGTGGAAAAAAAATTAATTACCCATTGAATATTTTTCACATATTTATTTTTATGAAAATTTTTCATAAATTTATTTGTGGGAAGTTTTTCATTAATTTGTTTATGAAAAAAAATTTCCTGGATTTTTTTGTGAAAAATTTCCCATGGATTAGTTTGTTAGAAATTTCCAATAAATTTTTTGTGAAAAATATTTCCTATATTTTCTACTAACCTTTTACCTACAAATTTTTATTAGCACATTCTTCCTTTCATATCAAATGACGAATGTTATGTCTTAAGAGGTTACTCTCAAGACTTTTCATGTATTACCTCTTATAAGATTTTTGCCCCACATTAAAGAAAATATGTAATGAAAAATAGAAAAAATTTAATGTTTATTTATAAAATATATAAAATTGGGTTTTTAAAGATAAAATCCAAGTAATGTTCTCAATTAAAATATTAACAACCTCATAATATCTTTTAAAATATTAATAATATCTTATTATATGTTTTTACTTATAATTATCTTTTTCTAAAAATTTAATATTATCTTTTTTTTTCTAACCACTTTACCTTATTTTATTTTATAAAATATTTTTATTCTATTTTGTAAACTTAATTAAATATTTTATTTAAGTGAAATAATTAAATTATTTATATTTTTTTACTCTTAAAAAAATATAATAGGTTACATAGATAGTTAGCAAACATGGAATCATTGATTTACAAAATACTATTGCTGATAAAATTTTAAATCTAATTAAATTTTCTTATTTATGAGATTAATTTATTTATGAGATTAATTGAATAATTTATTTTATAAATTATTAATAAATTAATTATTCACAATATAGATTGGTACATCTTATATTTAAAATCTTAATATTATTAGCAATACATTTAATAATAATTTTAAAATTATATTAGATAAGAATGAAAAAAAAATAATAACATCTTATTTATATTCTAATATAATCATTATAATATATATTTGGTATTTATATATATTATTTAATTATTTATTTTTTATATAAATATTTTATTATTACTATATTATATTTTAAAAATATTTATTCGTTAATATATATATTTAATATAATATTAAAATTTTATTAATCTTTCTAAATTTTTATTATTTTACAGAAAAAATATATTTATAAAATACGAAAAAAAACACTTTACATGAAATTTGAATCCCTAGAAACCAAATTTCAACACGGAAAAAAAAAAGAAGAAAAAAAATCTCTTGGTGCATGACCGAACTCTGTGCATGCATAGTAAATAGATTCTCTTATATAAATAAAGATGACACAGATTTAGTTGTTTAATTTTTTCTTTAAATCCTGAATTAGATTCTTATTTAGATGAGCAAAATCTATCTTTAACATATCATTTAAATCTTGATATATGGCAATATTGGAAGGAGAATCAAGTGAGATTTCCATATCTCGATTTATTGTCATGTGACACTCTAAATCAACTTTTAATTTGGGTTCTCATGCTGTCAATAAATATTGCAATTAATAGCAATGTTTGATCTTTACCAATAATTGTTGCTTGAATTTAAAGTGAAGTATACAAGACAATTGTATTTTAAAATTGGTTGCTTGGTATTATAATTTATTTATTTATTTATTATTTAAGATGTGTTGTATATTATATTAATTGTAGATGAAATATACAAATCTTCATAGAATGGAAAATTAGAAGAACCTACCACATCAACGATGAGATGAAAGATAATTAATGATTAAGTTTGATGGTATTTTTGTTTTGTGTTAAATATTTGGGTTTGGACTTAAATTTGGATTAAATTTGCACAAGGCACTTTGTTATTTGAATTTAAATTTTTCTTTTTATCAAATCCTTCAATAGGTTTTTGTTAGTTCTATTGTGGGTGTGGACTAACCATTTAGCTCTAATAGTGTTAATTACTCATTTACATATAATATTAATAGTAGGTTTGACAATTAACTTTCATACATGTTATTCTTACCTATATATTAATATTTTTTTGTTAACAATTGAATGATATATTAATGGTGGAACAAATTGGTCAATTTTAAAAAATTGAAAAACCAAATATGAAACTAAAATTTTATAAGGAAAAAAAAATGCACATTCACAAAATTAAATGTGAATTTAAGCTACAATATTATTCCTCTCGTTAATAGCTTTTTTATAAATAGAAAAAAAAAAAAAAACCATTTTCATCTATGGCACAACATACATCAAAATGATGGTTAATTAGAAATATAGATTTAAACCTGTAGAGTTTGAAAGGATTTATCAACTTAAAATATATCTTTCAACTATAGAAATGAAAGAAAGTTGTGGAAACACTTCAAAAAGTATTTGACCATTGAAAAAAAAAAATTAAAATAAAAATATAGACAGAATGAAGTTGAAATAACACAATTGAAAAATCTCCTATTTATAATTTTTAAGCGAATAATTATTATTTTGAAAAAATTTATGATTAAATAAGAATAATATAACAAAATATATAAATATACATAATATATTAGTAAATTTATTGATAAAAATAAAAAAATAATAAATAATAGAAATAATATATCTAATATATATATATATATATTTGAGAAAAATACATAATATATAATAACATTGTTATGATATTAAAATCATATCAAAAGAAACACAGAAAAATTATTGTCTATCATCATGACAGAAAAAAAATAGGTAGAATAATGGAAATGAAAGAAGGTTTATAAGAAAAACGATTTTTTCTTCTCATATCACTTTCAATGACAATCCTATAAATCTTATAATTCAGGTGTAATTGAGAGAAAAAAATTATGATGAATTAGCTCGATCAGTAAAAATAACAATACGAGTATAGAAAAAATTGGTTTCTTTTGATGGAACTATCAACCATCCTTTAAATGAATTTGATGATTTTGAATATTAGTGGACAATTAACTCCTTGTTCTAACAAAAACAATGACTTCCTGTTCCAAAATAACAAATTGCAGTTATTTCACTCAACTATTTTTTTTGTTGTTTCCTGCATCTCTTACCCCTTCACATGTTTCTCTTTCCACATCTTGATCTTCATTCTTTACGTTTTCTTTCTTTCTTCTTCTTTTTTTTTCTTTTGTCTTTTACTTATTTATATATATATATATATATATATATATGTAACACATTTTTCTTACACAATGAAAATTTCTTTCTTTTCACTATCTTTGTTATTTTCTTCACATGCAGTTTTTTTACATTACTTTTCTTTCCTAATATATCATGCGCCATTTTAATATGGTATCAGAACTTTTCTATTGAATAGCTCTATTGCGCACTCACTCCTTCTTCTTTTCTTTCTAATTCTTTTCCTTTCTTCTTTTCTTTCTAATTCTTTTCCTTTCTTCTTTTCTTACTCCGCTATCCCTAGATATTCTTGTCTTTTTTAGTTATGGGCGACGAGAATAGTCATACACATTCTCCACACAGTTTCCTTTATCTTCATCAAGGAGAAAACCCAACTATTTCTCTTGTATCTCCAATTCTTGATTCTAATAATTACCACTAATGGAGTAGGTCTATGATCACTACTTTGAGTGCAAAGAATAAAATTGAGTTTATTGACATCAACATTCCTCAACCCTCTACATCTGACTTGGAGACGTTGCAACAATATGGTTATGTATTGCTAATACATTTTTTCTCTCCATCTATTCAGTAGAGCATCCTTTGGATGGAAGAAGCTTTTGACATATGGGATGATCTAAAATCAAGATACTCACAAGGAGATCTTTTGCGTATTTTAGACCTTCAAAATGGAGGCCTCTTCGATCAAATAGGGAGAACATTCTATGATTGATTTTTTCACTAAACTAAGAATTATCTAGGATGAATTAAATAACTTTAGACCAAACCCTTCATGTAGTTGCATCAACAAGTGCTCCTGCTCAGTTATATCTATTATCATATAACGAAAATATGAAGACCAGACAATACAATTCTTGCATGGACTCAAGGATCAATTCAGTAATATAAGGTCCCATGTATTACTCATGGATTTCATCCCACCTATATCCAAAATATTTTCTTATGTTGTTCAATAGGAGCCACAAATTTTTGGCAACAATGTTTTTTTATATCAAACCTGTTACAATAAATGCTTCTGTTTCCTCTCTTACTTGCAATCACTATGGAAAGAATGGGCATTCTGAAAACACATACTATCAGAAACATGGTTTTCCATATAACAAGAATTTCAAGAACCAAAATGGAAAGATTTTGCACATATTGTAGTAAAACTAGGCACACAATAAAAGTATGCTACAGAAAACATGATTTTCCTCCTAAGTACAAATTTCACAAGGGGAAAATCATATGATCAATAACACTATTAGTTCTGAAAACATTCAAACAAATGAAGTTGATACATCTAACAAACAGGTTACTCTTTTCTCTCCTCATCAGTATAAAGTTATTATGGCACTTATTCAAAATACTTCAAACAATATTAGCAACAATATAGAAGACTCTCACATCAATCGATCAATTCTGGCATAAATCATGTAACTCATTGACTCTGGTGCCATAAATCATGGATCATTGACTCTGGTGCCATAAATCATGTAACTCATTCACTTTTAAATTATTCTAAATATAAAATCATTAATCCTAAAATGATAAAACTAGCTAATGGACATACTATTTTTGCAACTCACTCTAGTCTAGTTAAGTTTTTTAAATCATTCATTTTATATGATGTTCTATACATTCCTATGTTTTCCTTTAATTTGATTTCCAATTGTACAAAATCAGTGTAATTGAAAAGAATAAGACATTAAAATTGATTGAGAAGCAAAACAAGAAAAAAGACTTAGGAATTCAAGGACAACACATTAAGGGGAAGAATGTTGAATAATGTGTTGTTAAAAGTAGCTAATGGAGATTGAATGCTATTGAAGACTTTTAAGAGTAGTTAATAGTATTGATGAGTATTCATGTGACTCTTTACTGTTATAGTATTGTAAGAGTCATTTGTTAGTTTATATAATGTCTTTGAATGTAATGGGAAAAATAACAAGAAAAAAAAAAGAAACAAAGAAAGAAATAAAAGAGAAATTGAAAGAAAGAAAATATTCAAATTAGAGATCAATTCAGTCACAAAGTTATCTTTCTCTTGTTCTAAAATATTTGTCTATAATTTTCCACCTCTAGAATACCACCAACAAAGTGGTATCAGAGTTATAGGTTCTTTCAGCAAAACAAAGTGAAGAAAGATGGTCATTCCAACAACAAGCAACACAGTTTATAACAATGTTCAAGTTTCTTTATTTTGGAGGGGAAACTTATGATTTTTGGGCAATAAAGATGGAAACATTGTTTACATCTTTAGATGTCCTAGAGTTCATAAAAACAGAGTATGATGATCAAGCCACTACAACTGCACAAAAAGCAACAGTAAAAAGAAAGAAAATCACGAGTTCTTCGGATGATTCAAAGAGGAGTCTCACTAGCCATATTTTCGAAGATTATAAAAGCAAAAACAACAAAAGAAGCTTGGAATATTCTGCAATAAGGGTTCGAAGGAGATTCAAAGGTTAGGACACACAAACTTCAATCTCTTAAAAGAGATTTTGAAAATGAAAAGATGAAAAAAGAAGAAATCTACGTGCAAGAGGAGGAGGATCAAACAAATGGTGAAGGAAACTTGGTTTTTGCTTGTCGAAAAATAACTCTCGAGAGCATAAAAACAAGGAGGGAAGGTAATTCGCGATACTCTATATGTGCCGAAGTTAGATGAGAATCTATTGAGCATTGGACAACTTTTAGAGCATGGTTATTCTCTTCAATTTGAGAATCAGGAGTGTAGAATCTTTGATTCAAAAATAAAAATTGTTGATGTAGTGAAAATGACAAATAACAGAAGATTTCCACTTTCTCTTAATTATGAGAAAAAAATCAACTTGATGGCGAGAGAAGAAAATGACTCTTGTTTGTGCACAAGAGACTTGGACACTTAAAACTACAGTGGCCTTATGCTACTGTCTCAAAAGAACACAGTGTTTGGGCTACCAAGAATTGAGTATGTGAAGGATGTATGCTTGGCAAACATCATCGTCAATCATTCCCAAAGGAAGGAGGAGCAAGGAGAGCTAAAGAAGTGTTAGAATTAGTACACACAGATATATGCGGTCCAATGAATATTCTTTCCCATGTTCAAAATAGGTACTTTATCTTATTTATTGATGATTTGACTTGCATGACATGGGTTTATTTCGTGAGAAAAAAAAATCAGAAGTATTTGATGTGTTTAAGAAGTTTAAAGCACTTGTTGAAAAACAAAGTGATAAATTCATAAAAATATTGAGAAGTGATAGGGGAAAAAAGTATGTCTCCAATGAATTTAAAAACTTTTGTGTAGATAGACAATTGATAGTTGGATATACACCTCAACAAAATGGTGTATGTGAGAGGAAGAATCAAATTGTGATGGAGATGGCGAAGTCCATGTTATTTGAAAGAAAAATGCCTAAAAAGTTTTGGCAATTGGAATATGACACCGTTTAAAGCATGGAGCGGAAGAAAGCCATCAGTAAACCATCTTGAAATTTTTGGATGTGTTTGTTATGCTCACGATCCCAAAGAAAAAAGAAAAAAGCTTGAAGAATCAAGTGTGAGATGTATCTTTATTGGTTATGATTCTATGTCAAAGGTTTATAGACTTTATAATTTGAAGAATAAGAAGGTGATCATTAGTCGAGACTTTATTGGCATGAAGAAAAACTGGAAGGAAAACTAGTTTTGTTGGAGATCCTAGCGAGATTCTCGGACCATTCTCGGTCCACTTTCTCAGGCCGATATTGGACCACTTAAAAATTTCTCAGGCCGATATCGGACCACTTCTATCAGACCACCCATAATTCCTAGTCCCACGTCGAATTTAGGGACGCTCGACGTGAGGAGGGTGTGTTGGAAATCCCACATCAACTAGAGATAAGGCCAAAGCAAGCATTATATAGTGGTGCAAACCTCACCTCATTGAGCCGGTTTTATGAGGTTGAGTTAGGCTTTAATCCACTACTAATATTGGTACTAATATTACTAATAAGTTTCAACAACTATTTTGCAGCAGAATTTAGCGGCTGAAAATAAGGAGGGAACCCCAAATACACCAGGTTCTCCATCCTCATCAAGTCTTACAAGTTCAAGTTCATCCTCTCCAAGCTCAACTCCTAAAAAAATGAGGAGTTTGAGTGATATTTATGCAAGGTGCAATACTGTGCAGTGCAATATTGTGTAATTAAAGAAGCCTAGAGGAAAGTCATGCAAGAAGAAATCAGTGTAATGGAGATTGAATGCTATTGAAGACACTTTAAGAGTAGTTAATAGTATTGATGAGTATTCATATGACTCTTTACTGTTATAGTATTGTTAGTTTATATAATGTCTGTGAATGTAATTGAGAAAATAACAAGAAAAAAAGAAGAAATAAGAGAGAAATTGAAAGAAAGAAAATATTCAAATTAGAGAGCAATTCAGTCTCAAAATTATCTTCCTCTTATTCTAAAATATTTATTTATAATTTTTCACTTCTAATATACCACCAACACTTACTACAAAAGGGACTTTTCAAGAAGTTAGTTAATTATTATAACTTTTATTTGAGGTTTGAAACACACTAAATATTTTCATGAAAAACATATTTTAGAGAACTTTGAGTTCAAAGAACATGAAAAAACTGGTATTAACAATGTCAAATTTGTGGTAAGCAAAAGACACTTATTAAAGCTTGATTGTTGGCAGAAATTTAATCAAGATTTTCAAGGTCCTTCTCAAGTAAATTATAGTCAGTATCAAGATTTTTCTCAATCTGATCAAGAATTCATGTTAATACTAATAACTATTTTGGATCCTCTCTAGTATTCAAACAGTGTAACAAGTCATTATATCACAAAAATGATGAGAACAACATTTCTCTCAAGACTGATTATACAGAAAATGATAATACAAAAATTAGTAATGTTCCATCCATTACAAATAAAATAATCATCTTAGTGTGTCACAATTTTGTCAAAATAATTAAGTATCTTTTAAATTAATTACAATGAATGTAATATCAAACATGACGAAAACTCTTCTTCAACTTAGCAATTAGCCATGGTCTCTATATCTTTCCCAAATTTCAGCATCAAAATAATATTTCTGTTTTCTATTCTGCAAAAACTTCTTCCTCAGCCTTGGAGCTTTGTCATTCAAGAGTTGCTCATGCCCTATTAAAACTATTAGATCTATATTCAATCATTGTAGTATATCTTATACTAATTTTTTTGCTTTGTCAATCATGCTGTATGGGGAAAGTACGTCAATCTCCTTAACTTCTAATAGATCAAGATATTACACATTGATGCATTATCTAGATATACTTGCATGTATTTGCTTCAAAATAAATCTCAAGCATTTACTGCTTTCCTTCAATTTAAATCTCTTGTTGAAAAATCAGCTTGACACAACTTTAAAAACTTTACAATCTGATAATAATGCAAAAGAGTATCTCACCTTTACTCTTTATCATACTGAATAAGGGATTCATCACATATTGACTTGTCCTGATGCACATAAACAAATGGTATCCCTAAAAGAAATCGTAGACATTTAGCAGAAACTGGTCTCACTTTGTTGGTTTCTGCTTTTCTTCCTTTAAATTTTTGGGGAGAGGCATTCAGCATTGCAACTACTATAGTCAATTATCGTCCTTCACCTGCCCTTAAAAATATGAGTCTTTCTGAAAAATTGTTTCATCAAAAGTCAGATTATAAGTTCTTGAGAGTGTTTGAATGTGTGTATTATCCCATTATAATAAACATAAACTTGATTTTACTTCGTCTGCGTCGTAGAAAAAGGAATTGAGACAGAGGGTAAAACGAAAACCTACACAACTCATTGTTTGAGTCTCTTCATTCTCACTTTGTTTGTGTATAATGGAAACTTGGATAATCTAAGGAAGAAGATTTGACATTTGTAATCACTATTATCAATCTACTTTATGAAATTTTAAAAAATAATTAAGAATCTATTTTATTCTCAAAATCGATTTAAAAAAATAATATTTACATTCAATTTGTATATTATAATTTGACTTTATTTTTAGTCAATATATGATTATTCTCTCGTATCCGTTAACATGTGATTAAATTTAGGTCCAACAACTTTATTAACTATCAAATCTACACAACGACTCTTCAATAATTTTGTTAACAATCAGAACTTTTTAAACCATGTAAAATATGTAAAAAATGATTAGTCTAACTCACCCTCAAAATCGGTTCAGAAGGTGAGATTTATACTTCACTTATATATTATATTTCGATCTTATTTTTAATTAATGTGAGATTTTTTTAAAAAAATAAACTTATTTGAAAGTTATGTGCAAGAGCTTGAGAACCTCTTTGAATACGCCATTGGATGCTTGATTAGGTGTTCTGTAGTTTAGATTTTGTGGTGTTAACCTTTCATTATGTATGTTATGGATGCAAATCTTTTAAAAAATTCATTTGAGTTATTGTTTATTTGGTTACTTGTTTTATTTTAAAATTAATCGATTCCCACTTTAATGATTTTATTTTATCTAAATATTTATCTTGCTGAATTGTTATATATATGAGAATGTGTCTCACTTGATTTCCCAGAAAAAAAAAATACAACTTTGAACACAATTAAGTTGTTCTGCCTTTACTTTTTAGAAACAAGTTTTTCAAAACTTAGAAGAAAATTAATTTTATCAAATTTTCATTAAAACAATGTTTTTACAAACAATAATCAGTCTTTTAAGTTCTCAGCCAATTGATGTTTTAAATTTAGATCTCTAATTATATTCTCATAATACAAACATCCTAGCTACTAACTTATAGGATTTCCCCAAAGATTTTTCCTGTGAAAAATTGACTATCAAGTGGAGATTTAAAAATGTTGGAATATTAAGAAATGTAAAACCTTACCCACACCTATAAAATTAATTAAAATTAATTGAGTGATTTGCAAATTTAATTGTGGTTAGAAAAAAAAAGGAAAACTATAATTTAACATGAACAACAATGAAAAATAGACAATGGATTAAAGTAAAACATTTTTATTTTTATAGCATAAAAGCAAGGTTATGAATAATCTATATATTCTTTCAGCATCATACATGAAAAGGATTGAAAGAAACACTCCACCGTATGTTATACGTCTGTAGATGATAATGCTTGTTATACACACTTATTTCCATATTAAAATGAAGATCATAGTCATTACTCTCAGACCTCTTAGAAAAAAGAAAAGACAGAAATTGAGAAACATGCTTAATTATTCTCCTAACTATATATAATAAACTCAAAGGCACAGAACCCTTATATAATACTTCGATTCATTAGCCTCACTCACACCTTGGATGATCCAAATTCTTATGGTTTACGCAGGCTTAAGAGCTTGACATCATCAACCACAGGTCCACAGAGTGAAGAGAAGTCATCACTTCTCATAGTGTAGAATGTGCTGAGGAACATGATTCTTGTTCTTGGTCCAACAGCCACAAACTTGAGGGCTGCACGTTTGAACCCTCCTTTGCCTTTGGATTCATAGGGCACTTTGATGGTGTCTTTGCCTGCAAATGCTTCCACAATCATGGACCCTTCACAGGAGTTGCTGGCATCCCCAACAGAGAATGAGAGGACATAGGTTTTGCCAGGGACGGTTCTGGCCACTTGAGCAATGGCACTCTCTTTTCCTGCTATTAGCTCCACTGCTCTTTTGCCTTGAGGGACTGAGAAATGGTCTGAGTCTATGTACTTCACTGCCTTTAGGGACTCCACCATCCACCCTGGGAGGGGAGAGTGGTCATCCTCAATGTTGGGTGGGATAATCACACCCCATGATGAGTTGGGGAACACATAGGGTCCTTCTTCAAAGCCACCATTCTTCAATAGGTTCTCTGTGGAGTATTAGATTTGTTAATTAAGACTGTATATAAGAGAAACCACTTTGAAGATTCAATAAGAACAAATAGTCTAATTAGTTTTTAAACAATTCACACACATACATACTCAACCAACCAAGTTCGATTCCTTATAACAGGAACTGATTTTATGAAACAAAATTCACATTCAATAACATTCTGCATAATTTCTATCATTCATGTATTAGAATAGTTGAAATTCTGAGTGATACTTGTGCATAAATAGGTGAAGAAATAAAGTGGATAGTTGGTATTCTGGTTCCATATGCATAATTTCACACACATACACTTATACACAAACACATTTAATTTTCTGCAGCATTATTATTTTTCTACTTCTAAGGGAGCAAGGTTTTGTGAAATCAGAACCCTTTTCTTCACCAAGGTAAGTAAGGAACAGTGAACTGATTCCACATCACAGATGCAATTAATGAAGACCAAGTAAGAACACAGCTGTTATATTCTAGTCTCAGACATATTCTGAATTTGAATTTATGCTGCTTTTTGTACTAGCTCCAATAGAAGCTTTTAGAGGGCTAGGATGCATAGTTGCATTTCATAAATATGAGTGTAACATCCTACCTACCTAGATAATATGGTGAACTATGAATATAGGACCACCTCCAACCTGTTTCTAATCAATTTTCTGACATATTTATGCATAAACATGCAGATATATATTTAAAACCTGTTTCCTTTTTATAGCCATTAATCCATCTTCTTTCTCTTCAGCTATAAATGTTTGTTCTTAATTATGTACTTTCTATGATTAATAACCATTCCAAATAATCAGAAGGAATATTACGTCAAATTAAACTTTCTGTATGCATGCTTTTGGGACTATTTGTATAACAAATGAAAAAGTTGAGATATCTAATGGAAGAAATTTGTGGTTTGTGAAAGAAATTTTTATATTTTTTATTTTGTTCAATATTTTTATATTAAAAGGACCCTTAATTTTTTTTTTGTATAATTTTATAATAAAAATTTCTTATGTAAGAAATTAATGAGAAAAAAATCATACTAACAATATCTAAAAATGAGAAACGTTTATTTAATAAAATTAGAGATATTCTAAACTAATAATGTAGACTTTAATGTCATAAATAAAATTTCTTAAATTCATTATATATTTGTCTTTTATTTTATTTTTCTAGTAGGGATTTGTAGACCCATCAATTTCTAAAACTTCGTCTCACATATTGGACTGGGGTTTCAGTTTCGGTTTCTGTATCTAAATTAGTGCTGTCCAGCTTTTAGTTCTGTCTTTTCTTCTCTCAAAAGAATAAGTTGAACAAGATATTTTAGAGAAAAAAATTATTAAAAAAATAATATTACCTTCTTTGTAAGAAAAACAAGTATTTTTAATTTAACAAAAGTATTTTTCTTATTTGGGACTGACTATATAAATGGTAGAACATATGATAATAATTACTGATAAAATGTTGTAATTTAATTAGTATAATGTGGAAATATTATAATATGAGCATTATCTATAAGAAAATTATTTGATGAATGAAAGAAGAAGAAGAAGAAAGAGAGGAGAGAAAAGAGGCTTACGATTGGTAGGTCTGGGAGGATAGAGAGTTCTGAGAGCAACGGAATCAATGAGGGGCCCACAGGCGGGGTCCTCCTCCTTGCCAGGGTTATGAATGAGCAACTCCACCGTCTCGCTCTCCGCTTTGAACCCGAATGCGATCGGGTCCCACCCGCTGCTCGTGTACAGTGTCTGGATCGGGATCACGCCCCAGTCCGGCGTCACCGAGATGTTGATTCTCTCCTCCTGCGCGCACGTGCGAGCCACCATGAACGTGATCGAGTAGTACATCCCCTTTATCACCTTTATGCTCTGCTTGATGGAGGCTTCGTTCCCCAGCCTCACCGCGTACGCCCCCTCCGGCACCACCAGCAGCATATCCCCCTGCTTCTGCCCCGACTTTATGTACTCCACGAACCCCGATATCTCCCACTCCGGGATCGAGTGACTACCTCCCACCACCACCGTACCTTTCAGATCCGCCGCCTTCGGACCCAGCTCGAAGTTCCCGTTCGCCACCAGTCCTGCGTTCGCCGTTCACCGCTCATGTTAATTCATCTAATCAACTCATTCCAAATTATTTTAACCTCATTATCACAAAAAATTAACAAATTTTACTCTTTTTAATCTATATTAGAAGACAGAATTAAGAAAATCGCTGATATAATTTTTTTTTAATGTTTGTATTGTTAGCTATTGTTATTAATTAATTTAATAATTAATAAACTTCAAAATTATTAAAAAAGATTATAAAATTGGATAAATTAAATATTTTTCTGATTATGCGTGCTTTTTTTTTTCGAATATCTTATAATAAAGAGCATAATGTTTGTATATTTATTATATAAAAGTAATATATTTATTGAGAAAGTGAAATTATTTTAATAAATTCATTTTTGTTTGTTTTGAGAATAAGGAATTTTTATAGTATCACTTCTAAATTAGAAGATAGATACACGGAAATATATCAAAAATCATTTTTTTTTATAAAATTTAACTAATCATAAAGACAAGTGTTAAAAAAATTGTCAAATAAAGTATTACCTCGTTAAGATAAATATAATTAGATGATCAAGCAAAAGGTGGGTAAACAAATTATTTATTCGATAAAACCATATATTAATAAGGAATAAAAATAGACATTAGAATAGTCTTATGCAACTTTTATCTAATAGAAATGATGAATTATTAAAAAGAGAAAATACTAATGATGAATTATTTTTAACCCTATTTACAAGTAGACTTCATTGCAAACCATCTTTCTCTTTTGGTGGGTCTCATTTTAAACCAAGTACGGGAGTCGAGAATTTTAACTAATAAAAGAAGTACATCGAAAAAGAAAAATTATTGCATGATTTTGTGTAGTTTTAACAAAAATTTATGACATATAATTATATTATAAAAAACTATCAAGACAGGATAAGGTTAGACAATATAATATTTTTTTTTTATATATAAAAAAAAGGAGTTTTGAAAAATGTGTTAGTATATGTTTGGAACATACCAGATAACTTCACATCCAATAATGAAAAAAAATATCATTAAAAAAGTATTTTCAGTAAAAAAATATTCTATTAACCGAAGCAAATATAATATCCAACCGCCTTGGATTACTTTTATAATTATATATATAAATATTTATTTGGATGAATTTTCCTTAAAGGATTGTAAAAATGAATATAAAAATAAAATTAATTTTTTTATAAATTAATATTAACTTTATGCAAATCAAAATAAAAAGTTAAAATATTAAATAAAAATATATAGAAACTATCTTATATATATAAGTTAATTTGAATATATTTTTTCCATAAAAATGATTGTGAAGAAGTTCCTACAAACAAGAGTAGAATCCAAATCCTACAATCTCTGGAGCAATATTGGGGCAGTTGCTAGTTTTATCATATGAAACAGTGTCTTCAGAAAGTGTTTCTCTGAAGTCATGTGGTTGTGCAGACCACGACCTACATGTCCCTAACAGCACACAGGGCCATGTGAGTTTTCAGAGCAACATGCATGCATTGTGGTTACCCTAACTGTGGGTCCCATGGCCTTTAAATTAAGGAATTTATGACAGCCTTGGAACATTAAGGTCACCGTCTTATAGCTAGGGTAGTGACCCCAACAATGAAGAGAAGAAGCATTCATAAATTATGTCCACATCAAGGAACACCATTAGAATAAATCCATCCCTTTGGATATTGTATTACCCACATTTTAATTTCTACCTTTTTCTTCACTAACAACATCTATGAGTAAACCACAAGACACATTAATTAATGGTCACTGTTCAAATAGTTGCTCTTAAATTTTTAGTAGATATTGTATTATGGACATTACATAATCCATCATTATGTTGTTTCTTTAGTGTGAAAGTAATGTAAAACATTCTTACAATTGACTACAAAGTTTAATGTTTTTACTTTTTAAATTTCTTTTACTAAGTATAACTATTTAAGTTGATGTTTGCACTAAAATATTTAACTTGAAAAAAAAGGATAAATTCACTTAAAAGAAACTCTAATTTAGCTATAACAAAGGGAGTATTTGGTATGGTAGCTAAATGGGAAAGATGATCAACATTGAATCTAATGGTTGAAGTGTATAAAATTAGAAACTAAACTATAATATATATAAACTTTATTGAAACGATTTTGGATACCATAATATTTTTTTTTATAAAATTGATTATAAATGAATGATTAATGTGTAGCTTACCATCGATAATGGAGAAGGAGAGATGGAAGGTGGAGCATAAGATGACCGACAGAAATAGGAAGGTTGGCTTCATGTTTTCTGGGATGAGAAAGTCTGCAATTTTTTGGGATAATAATGAGTGAAAAGGGAAGAAGATGGAGGAAGAGAAGAAAAAAGCATGGTGGATGAGTGGAGAGAGGGGTTTGGCCTTATATGCATGCTTTCTTACCATATCAGACTTAAATGTGACGTAAAATATCGAATCTGCCACTCAATGTTTATCTTCAATATCATTGGTTTGTAATTTGACCCATTTGTCCCTGCGTTTTTTGGCGCTTCTGAATCTCAACTGAATCTCACTTCTTTGAAGTGAATGTTTTTTTATTAATTAGAAGCATCATTTTAAAAATTAGATTATAAAATTTTAGAAAATAAAAATAAAATTCTTAAAATTAAAAAAATCCATCATGTTTCTAACTAGGCGGTATTAATTTTTTTTTAAATTATTTATTTTTTAATTTTTTCTTTATTTATCTAACCCAAATCACATAATTTTTCACTGAATTTGTATCACCATATCTCAATATTCTTTACTGTTCATTATATTTTATTTTATATCTATAATTTTACTGATTAATTTTTTTTTATAAAAAACTTATAATTAATGATAAATTTATTTTATGTTTAGTATATTCTTATATTATTAAAAAATATAAAAATTATTATTTTATTTAACTCAAACCTTTAACCTTAAATTCATACTTTCACGGAATTAATAACCTACTCCATTTTAAGAACATTGACTAGAATTTTAAAATGAATCCTGCATAAGTGTCTTCTATAGTAGTTTGAGATATATTCTAAATTATTGTACTTTTTAATTTAGTTGGATTCTTTGTTAGAATAATGTATAAATAATTTATTATATTTCATCTTTAAAAAATAAAAAATAATTTTAAATAAGAAGTAATTATATATTTTTAATATTTATTATAAATATATATTAATTTTAGTTTATATAAAATAATTTAATATGTAAATTATAATATATATATATATACATATTTTAATAAATAATATTATTTTAAAATTATAATTATTATTTTATAAAATAGATTTATATAAATCGGTCTATTTTATATCTAATCCCGAACTAAACTAATAGAATTAAAAATATCTAATTTAATTTAAATATTTTTTTTACTTGACTTCATTGGATTAAATTCATTTTTATAACACTACTGGTGATGAATACTTTTTTTAGAAAAGTAAAATAATTTTTTTAGAAAAATCATACAAAAATATAATTAAAAACACTTTTCTTTGTATTTTAATAGGAAATCATTTAATTTCTTAATTAGTATTTTAAAGGTATATAGTTAGTATTTACCAGTTATTTTTAATTATTTTTTTTACAAGAAGAAATTTAATTAAGATATCTCATGTTATATAGTTTCAAAATCATTTTTTGAGTTTGATCAAGTAGACTCAATTATTTTGACATGTAGTAATACTTTGAGTTCAATTTTATATATAAAAAAATATTATTAAAATGGATATATTATTAAAAGTGATTATGTAAAAAATTATAAACTAATTAACCCTAAAAAGTTGCCTAGAAAAATGAATATAAAATAATAATCAATAGAAAATAAAATAGTTTCTAGGTTGCTTCAACCCAGCGAGTTATTAACTTTTGAATGATGTTTAATCCCAATAAAAATTGTTTTGTAAGTCATTGATCTAATTTTACCTCTCCAGTTACAAATATAATTATTTATTTAAATCTTTTTTAGATCATCTTATTTATATAAGATATTTATTATTTTTTTTATCCATATCTAATATATATCTAAAAATATGTTTAAACCGTTTTTAATGTTATGTTTCTACTACAATTTTAATTTTCTTCCTGAAAACTTTATCTTGGACCTTACACACACAAAAAAAAAAATCTTAACTCCATCCAAATAATCTAAATATTAAATATTTCATATCAGATATTTAAGTTCAAATCTTAGATAATGGAATTTAGTTTTGTTCGACAATTGGAGAAGAGAAACATTACTTAAAGTAGAATTTTAACTCATATTTAAACTTAAATAATAAATATTCATTAATGATTCACAAACTAATTGATACACTTCCAATCTAAAACTTTGAAATAATTTGTTCAATTTTCTTGTTTTTATATAATTAATTTGCAACTCGAAATCACATTTAAATTCCAAGACAACAGATTTTACCATGATGAACTAGTTGTTGGTGATGATAGTGAAGAGAAGAACAAAGATACTACTTAGAGGTGAAATCATTAATGGTGCATTGAGAGATGAAACATTTGCATGTTATTAGAGTCCATGGAAAAAAAACACATCACGAGGAAGGTGGGGATGAAGACAAGAAGAGAGAGGAAGAGAAAGAGACCCACAAAAAGGATCTAGGTGGACTGTATAAGGCATTGTTTCATGATGATGGGATTGCTGCAAAATAGTCACCCACCATAACTCAGAAAGATTTTTGGGTGTTATTGTTTATTTTAAGATCTCGTAAATCAATTTTATAAATATGAGTTAAATTTAAAATTTATTTTTAATATATTATCAAAATCTATTATAACAAAATTATTGAATTTATTGAGTTATTTATTATTAAACTATTTATATTTGTTTAGTCTCATTTTTTATTATTGGGACTCATTATTGACGGTTATTAAATCATTTATAATTATCTAATTTCATTTTTAATTTTCTAATCTTACATTTGAATTGAAACAGTTTTCACATAAAGAATGTGTATTGGAATTTAAAAATCACTTCTATACATTCTCTCTTTTTCTTTCTCTTTCTCTCTCTCATTTTCTCTCTTTCACACACATTGGTTTTGTTCATGGATCTCGATTCATGCTTTGAAAATATGTGGCCCCTTTCATATATGGAAAGTGGTTATGCTTTCACTCTCAGCCTCATGCATGGATGAGGTCCATTTCAATCCTCATCATTCAATTCTAAATTATTCATTTATTTTTAACTTAGAGAGAGCTCCATATGCTAATCAATGTGTGATTACTACCGACACATGCATTTCCTATCAAAAATTAATTTATATTGTTTTAATTTTAAGGTTTGATCAATTTATAGATTGGAAGCTACGTGAGTTGAATTTTTCCAAACCAGATACATATATGTAATAATCATACTATAAATTATATAACCTTTTTTTTTTTTTATCTATCTCTCTCCATTATTATAAGATGCCATTAATGATATATGAATGTTATACATATTATATTTCTTTAACTTTTTTATTTAAGGGAAAGCTCATAAACCTTATAGGAAAAAAAAAAGATGGAAGGTGAGAAAAAAATCAAAGAATTGATACACAAGGAACAAGCAAATTTATACACCCAAATAATTTGTAATTGTTTCGTCTTACTTATAGAGTTTTGTATTGTTTTGGATATAAAAAAGAAAATTATTCAACAATAATTTCAATTTGAATGTGATCATAAAAATCATGTTTAACAAACCAATCAAAATATTATACGAAATCAAACAAAATATTATTAGAAATAAATTTTAAATTTAACTTTACAAAATTAGTTCATAAGATGAGGTTTGTACCTACTTAATATATTTTTAATTTGATCTTACCTTTAGACGATGTGAGATCTCTAATATACACTTCTATGATCAAAACTCTTTCAACTCGAATATGGAATTAAACAATTATGAATGGTTCGATAGCGGGTGATTCGATAAACCCAACAATCTTGTTAGAATAAATTCTCATATCATATTAGAAATAGACTTGAAACTTAATACAATCTTACAGAACTACCTCATAATATCATCTTTGTACGTATCTAATATATTTTAATTTGAATTTATCTTATGTGATTTTCAAGAAATATTAAAAATAATATTTTTAGAAATATATCTTTAATGAATTTTTGTATGTCCGACAAGTGTTAGCACTTCCCTTGCTGAAAATGTCCCAACTGATATTTTTCTCTCCACTTTATTTTGATAATTTTTTTGTCATTCTCGTCAGCTGAGAAATTTAGTTTATTTTTGTGACATGAAAAGAGGGAACATTTAAAAGCATATAAAAGCAAAACGTGCTTTTTTCTTTTCTTTTTTAACTTTTTTCAAAACAGTTTTCATGATTTGGGATAAGAAACAATGTGATATTTTAGGTTCGTGAACTCATTTTCTCGTACTTCCTGTGCTGAAATATAAATTGAGATGAATGAGGAAAGGAAAAAAATGACATGCTGTTTGTTTAGGGCACTAAATATGTCATGTTTAAGATTTGGGAAGAAAGACTTTTGAAAAAGTTGGTTAAGTAATGTTGAGAAAAGACAACGTACACAATCATTTGGAATTATAATTATTTGATAATACAAACAATGAATGTCATTAACATGATAATGACAAAGTTAAGCTTTCTAAAACAATCATGGGAATGGTTATTTATAGAAAATATGATATAAAATTAGGGTTGAGGTTGTTGACAATGAAGTTTTAAGTTTTGGCAATTATGAGGGGCAAATTCTACTGTGTGAATGTATAATTTAAAAGGTACTTAACCTTTTTTTATAGTATTTTTATTTATAAAGATATACCTTTGTTACATTTATTTGATATTATAATAATATTTTAATATATATTAAAAGTGGACTTTAAATTTAAATTATTCTCATAAAATTAGTTAAATAAGATGAGGTTTATATATTTACACAATTTTATATATATTAGTTTCATCTTTACGTCGAAATTTTTCAAACTCGAACATGAAATTAAAATTTTTATGAATAGTCATTCGAGAAATTTATGAATAGTTCGATAATGGTCCGAGAATCTTATTAAAATAGATTTTAATACGATAATAATAGTGAAATTTAAATTTATCTCATCTTTATAAAACCGGTTAAATGAAATAAATTTTATATTATTTTATATATATTAATTTGTCATATTTTAGGTAAGATAAGATTTTGAATAATATCTTCTTATATTTTAATTTTTAAATAAAATCTTTTTTTTATTTTCCATTCGACTTAAAATTATTTGTCATGTTAATAATAAATTCTAGAATACATTGAAATAAAGTTATTATAAAATTTAAGACGTCGGTTAAAATACATTTTGCATCCTTCAAAATTTCTTAAAATATTAAGTGCATTTTTAAAAAATTTCGAACTATTTTCATCTCTCTAAAACCCATAATTTTTTGTCGCTAAAAAATGTAAACATATTCTTTAAATCTTTGTTCCAATAATAATATGGAAAAAAATGACGTGAATGGAAGTCTACATCTAAGTAAAATAATTTTTAATTATAAAACTCACGTGCTAAAATAATCAGTAGCATCACTATTTTTCGATTTATTCTCATTATTGACCATAATGTAGAAAATATATTAAAAAAAATTACAAAAATCTTTAAATTTATCTTAAAATTTATAAAATTATTTATAAGTTAAAATTTATACCACTTATATATATTATTATATTTTTATAAATGAGATTAGATTTTTAATAAATTTTTTGGTATATTTAATATATTTAAAAGTTTTTAAAGACATAAAATACATTTTATTTTAAATTAAAGAATAAATTATGTTAATACCCCAAGTTATAGTTACAAGTTTTGCTATTTTTATCATTATAATGACATCTCTTAAAGGGGTACACGTATAATGTAAAATAAAATAAATTATGTATGTATAATGTAAAAGGGATAATATAATGTTTTTAAAACAAATGGAGGATTTGTGTAAAACTTAAAAAAATAAAATAAAGTGGCAATATAATTCAAGAAAATACAAGAAAATATTAGTGTAATTTCATCTAAATTAAATTCTACTTATTTAAATTTGATTTTTTTTATTGATTTATGATGAGAAATATATGAATAATTTTTTCAATATAAGATATGGAAGTAATCATTACTTCGAGGAGAAAAAAATGTTCAAATATCATTTGATTAAAAGAAACAATTATTGTTAAATAAAAAAATGTAAAATATGTTTTTAATTCATTATAAAATATGATATTTATTAAAATATTTTATAAATTTTTCATATTAATTCAATATTCTAAAATATAACATTAATTTATAATCTAATTTTTTAACTATAAAGACTAAAAGGAAAATTAGTTTTAGTAAGATGGGTAACTTGGATTAGTAAAGGATGATGAGTCTAGGTAAATTTTGAAAAAGGTTATAAATGGATGTCCAAGACCATTTATTCTTCATTTTCATCCAAGAGTCTCTCATTAAAATTCTTTCTGTCTAAGTCTCTCATCTTCTCTCTACTATTTCTCACCCTTTTCCTCATCTTCTCCTAGATCCAAGCCCACCTTTGGAAAGCTCTTGAGAAGGAGAATCATCCCCATCGATTGGAACTAGTTTTGGGTAAGTTTTTTATGCGTTTCTCTTCTTCCTTGCGTTTGAGCCGTTTAAAAGCTAATTATGATGTGTTTGGGCTTATGTTTAGGTATTGGGAGAGCTAGTTAGGAGCCAAGGTCACAGATTTGTATTGTGGTGTAGAAACAAGGTAAGGGAAGTTAGAAATCCAACTTATTTTGTGAAATTTGTATTTGAATGTTAGAAATGCATGATGTATGTTGTTTTTGTTGTGTTTTTGTATGCTTGAAATGCTTGGTTTGTTCTGCATAAATCCGCTGAGCGTAGGTCCCTACGTTGAGCGGATTTGTACCAAGGACTCTCGGGTTAAAATTCGCTGAGTGGAAGGTGTTTAGATTGAGCGGTGGTGTGCTCAGCACAGGGGACCTACGCTGAGCGCATTTTATAAAAAAAAAAATTCTGCTGAGTGAATTTTAATGGCATGAGGCCTGTGTTATTCTTAGTGAAAGGAGATTTTTGTCATTGGACTATTAATATGTGATTATTGGTAATGTAGTGTGTATGAATTTTGAGAATATCTATGGGGTATCTAAACTTTAATGATGCTCCAAGTTATGTAGACTAAGACTCATGTGGTGAAAGTCGATGGAGGCTCACAAATTGTTCCGAAAGGAACAATAGGTGAAGCTACTCTGAGGTGATATTTGGTTGTGAGGTGTTAAAGGATGACCTTGAGTGAAAAAGTCTCAGAAGGTCGGTTATGGTGAAGACCCTTGATCCTTGGATAAATCTTAGGTGCGAAATCCGTACAGTCTTCCAGAAGTTATCTATCTAATTTGTGATTTGTGCTTATGGGTGTAAAGCCTAAAGTAAGCCCTTACACCTACTATGTGTTTGAAAATGTTGAATTGATTGTTTGACTGTTAACATGAAAATTTTCTATTAGCTTACCCTTCTCTTTGTCTTTATGTTTTCTTCTGATATGATCGTATTTTTTACACGAGAGCAAATAGCAGGTATACTGGGGAGTCATTTGTAGAAGTGAGTAGGAAATAGTGTAGATCATATGGATTGTAATAGACTCAATGATAACTTTTTGGAGAATTATAAATTAGTTATGTAATTCGAATAGTGGTCTTGAGATTACTATAATAGTGATTAGTATTCATATTTGGAGTTATTGAATATTTAGAATATAATTATATTTTGGATATGTTACATTAACTCTCTTAAAAATTATTAATGTGACAAAGAAATATTAACATGATACTGTTTAAAATTTTGTTTAGATAAAATATATTTTTAATTTTTATAAAATATCTTATTATCAAAATAGTGTATATTTTTTTTTACTTGAAAAATTTAAATATACTTTTTTTTATTCGACTATTTATTTTTATGAGAGTAGAACAGGGTATTAAGGTAATAATGAAGTAGAGGGTGTGGAGGTGATAATGGAGTACCTAATGGAAGTTATAACATCCCAATTTTTGAGAAAAAAAATGTATAATATATATATATATATATATTTGTAACTTAATTATTTAGTTAAATAATTATAATTGGGTTTACAAGATAAAATAAAATATTTTCTGAAATAAAATATTGGATTAGTGGTTATAAATAGATATTGTGAAATTATTAATATTTTATCAGATATTATGATCAAATTAATAGTATTTTAAAATATATGAAATTATTATAAAAGATATATTGGAAGATTATTAATATATTAAAGATATTGTGAGATTATTGATATTTTAAAAAAGATAATTTTGTTAATA
>BDMB01000044.1:231790-262038 GCA_016859785.1 Macrotyloma uniflorum | reverse complement strand
TTGTTAACATCCCTTCGTTTGAAGGTTTAAGATGCATTCTGGTATAACAACGCCACGTACCACTTTTCTTATTCATAGTTTTCTTCTTTTACAATAACATTTAAATATAACTGGAGATACTGGTTGAAATGTGATAAAAAGTTATAATTAAACTATTTAGTTATGTGATATGTGATTTGGTGATGTATTGTGATTGTAATTGGATTGTAAAATGTGAATTGTAATTGGATTGTGAAATGTGATATTGTGAAAATTTCAGTAAAGTATTGAGAGACTCATGAGTTATTGCGTTGTTTGCGAGTTTGTGGTGTGTTTTGAGAAGTCTAAGCAATGGCTTAGTAGTGTGAAAATCCAAGTTATTCTTGGTCATTTGTGAAGTCTAAGCAGAGGCTTAGCAGCGTTAAAATTCAAGTTATGCTTGGTCATTCGAGATGTGTTATGCATTTGTGTGTTGCATTTGTGTGATCATATTTCATAGATGCGATCTATGAAGAAGGGTCTTTATGGTCTTCTACCTTGACCTTGGGGATTTTAGAGCAGGGAACCCCTCATTTGAGAGTTGAAATAAGGGGTCACCACGGCCGGCTATACTATCCCGACTGGCTCCTGTTAGACTCGTTCTAGTGAGAGTGGATTGATAGGGTCCTTAGATCCGGTCCATGTCCTCCTGGACTACTCATTTGCGTTTGCGTTGCGATGGTACCACATGCATTTAGAGATAAGAGCATCAGAGCATTAAAGCATTTGAGTTTGTGACTGAGTGTGTATTGATGTGTGTGATGCCTTTTGTGTGTGTGATGTGTGTGATTAGTCTACCTATTTTTCTTATATGTACCTAACATATGTGAGATATATTCCTCACTCTTCTATTTGTGTGGTTGGTGTTTTGTTTGGGTTAAATGTTCTTATAGGTGAACATGTCGGTGATAAGGACAAAGAAGAGTTGAATGAGAAAGCTAAGTCTCCTAAGCCTTAATTTCGTAAGTGCTCTGATTAGGTGGGAAGTCGGGGAATAGGAAGATTATTTATTTTAAAGAAGTATATTTAAAGTTTATTATGTTTTGTTAATAAGAACTTATAAAGGCTATGTCAATGCCTAGTAATATTTTATTTTCTATATCTTGAAAGAGTTATTATTGTAACTGGATATACAGTAGTGGTGTGAGAGTGTATGTCTAGAAAAGTTCTGGCTAGGAAAGATTTGGTATTTAAGAGTGTCCGTTAGTGACCCACCTCTCTTTCCTGGGAACTCATTGGGTGTACCGATTCACGGTCTACCGTCGTTGTTCTAGTAGGCAATATGACTCAGAGTAAGAGTTTTATTTTAAAATTGTATTTCCTTATTTTCATAATTCTTCTTTATAAAATGAATATATTTGAATTCTTTTATCCTTTGTCAATTTATATTTATTAATTGAAAACGTTTTGGGGTAGAAAAGTGTTACAGAAGTGTGATGTAGTGTTGAAAATTTTAAGATTTTCCGTGTGTTAAAATAAAAAGAATCAATTGTCTTTATTTTTTTATTATACATTCCTTTTTAAATTTTTATATATTTATCCTTATCGTATAATAGTTATTGCTTGAATTTAAAAGATAATGTAAAAAATTAGAAGAGGTATGCAATTTAAACAAAATAATGTTGAACAAAATAATGGTCAACAACAATAAGTGGATCCTAAACAATAATAACATAATGATAAAATTATTGGAAGATATACTGACTATTAGTTATTTTATAAGCTATTTTAATGAACATGTTGAATTTTCTTATCAAAACAAGATTATGTATAATTTTTTTTTATGTTAAAGTTGTGTAGTTTTATTTTATAATGTTTTTCTAATTTAAATTTATTTATGTCTTTTGTTTATTTTAATTTAGAATTAGAGTTGAACTGAAAGCAAAAATGTGACTCCAATGATGCCTTGAGATTCATATATATATATATATATATATATATATATATATATAAATTGTGTTTATTATACAAGAGTTGAGTTGCCTACTAATTATGTAGTAGGTCATTATCTATGAATTATTTGATTGGTATTATTTACGAAATTTACAGATATTATGGTAAATATTACCTACAAATGTTGCAGTAGGTATTACCTATGGATTTCGCGGTAGGTATTACTTACAAAGTTATCGATAGATATTACCTACAAATTATTCGAGAAATATTATCTACAAAAAATTATTGTAGGATTACCTACAATTGGATCTATATGTACAGTTAATTATGACGATTTTACCTATAAATTATAAAAAAACTATAAATAGTACCTTTTTACCTACAAATTTTACTTATTATCTATTAATTTTGATTTTAGATAATTAATTAATTTTGTGTAATGTGAGGGGAAGATATATAAATAACTATATCTCATGAATTAGATTTCACATAAAATTCTCAAATCAATTTGTCCCAAATTAGATTTTCCTTTCCAACATAATCATTACATTAATTACGTAAAAAAATGAAAAAAATATCATATTTATATTTTATAAAGACTAAACTAATAGAAAAAATTTATAAAAATTATTTTAATAAATAATATATTTTACCTAATTATAATTTGTATATTTTACAAAGAAAAAATATATTTTATCTACAAAAATTGAAAAAAGATACATTTACTTTAAGATATGTTTTTTAATTTATAGAAGATGTGATTTTAGTAATTTTATGTCAAAAATATTATTAATCAACACATTATTAAATATATTAGGCGGTATTTCAGTTTGAAGTTTACCAGATTAATTTTCTATAAAAAAAATCACTTGATTATGTTTTGAGTGAAATTTAAAAAATTTAATTATGATAGAGTTTTAATGCACTTTAAAGTAAGCAAAGCCATTTTGATATTAAGTAAAATTAATGGTGCTATTCTAAAATAAGTAACATCTCTTCTGGGAGAAGATATCTATGTCATGCACTTTAGACCATCTTGGATGATCTTTATAACTAAGACCATTATAAGCAATAATAGGTGTGAATTAAACACATGTTTACTCTATTAAACTCCTTGTTTATTTGAATGTTACAGTGTCATTATAGAGATCACAACCTATGTCCATTGAAACTCAATCGCGTAGGAAAAGGGAGACAATGCAATTGCTTATGATACTTAGTTAAGTTTAATGTTAAAACATGTTTGAAGCATATAATTGGTGTAGTGTAATATTCTTAATTTGACAGATGATATAACAAGAAAAACCAACTGTTAACTCGCAAAATAAAATTAAAATTATCCTCCAATTTTGTAATTTTATGATATAGTAAAAAGGCTGAGACAGGGGTTAGCCCGTACGAAGTAAAATAGGAAATGCAGGATTGAAAAAGAGGCAAATCAGATAATATCCCCTCAGGACCAAAAGGAAAAGAAACAACAAAATGACACATCCCTTTTTTATTTGACAATCCTTATTATATACCCAAGTGATTCACCATACGAAATCTTTAAGTATAAAATTTGTTATTCTTTTCCTTCCACTTTTGTGGCAATCCTTATTTCCCTCCATTTCTGTTATGTGTTTACTAGGTCCCACAACTCCCGCTTATTCTCTTCTTGCAAAGTCTTTATTTTCTGCAATTTCTGTTACTCCTTTCATGACATTTCTCCCTCCATGGATATCAACCTTGTCCTCAAGGTTGAAGTTAGAGTACTCAGTCTATAAAGTGGACACATCTTCCCAAGTAGCTTGAGAGATATCCAGTCCGTCCCATTGAACCAGTACTTGATGTATGCGTTGATCCTCACGCAAGATAACTCTAGATTGCAATACCTTGATCGGTTGGATAATTAAACCAAACTCATTGGTTATAAGTGGTAGAGGTAGGCATTGTTGTGGATGGTCTCCTTTGCATTGTTTCAATAAAGAAACATGGAAAACTGGATGGATTTTCACTATAGGTGACAATGATGATTTGTAAGTAATAGCTCCAATCCTTTGTAGTACTAGAAAAGGACCAAAATAACGAAGGATCAATTTTTAATTTTTGAGAAGAGATATTGAATGCTGCATGTAGGGGTGGAGGTTAACTAACACAAGATCCCCCACTTGGAACTCCAGATGAGCACGTTTTTTATCAACATATTTGTTCATCAGATTTTGTGCTTTCATTAGATTTTGCTTAACGCATAACAGGACCTGATCACGATGTAACAATGTTTCTTGGAGTAATGAGTTTTCAGTGGAATCTCTTACATATTTAGGAAGCATAGGAGGATCTCTCCCATAAATAGCTTTGAATGGAGTCATGCCAATACTGGTTTGCAAGGAAGTATTATACCAGTATTCTGCCCATGGAAGCATCTTACTCAAGCCCTTCAGATCATCTACTATGAAGCAACACAAATACATTTCTAAGTATCTATTAAGAGCTTCAGATTGACCATCAGATTATGGATGGTAAGCAGTACTTATAACTAAAGTAGTGTCGCTTAGTTTAAAAACTTGTTGCCAAAATGTATTGGTGAAAACTCTGTCACGGTCTAATACTATTGATTTTGGTATCCCATGCAACTAAACAATGGATTTCATGAATACGTTAGCCACTTGTTTACTTGAATAATCTGCTTTAAGTGTAAAAAAATGCACATATTTAGAGAGATGATCGATGAAAACCATTATCACAATGAAACCATAAGATGGGGGAAGACCAATAATAAAGTTCATGACTGGATCTTCCTAAATCTGTTAAGGGATAGGGATGGGTTGTAATAGTCTTGCTGGTAGTGTAGTGGAGGATTTAGCTTGTTGACAGATCAAACATTGTTGGACATAAGATTTAATATCTTGATGCATGCCTTGCCAATGAAATTGAGCAGAAACCTGTGTAGTTGTGCACGCAACACCTAAGTGCCTGCCTATTTGAGAGTTATGAAACTTTTGCAAGATAGTTTGAATCAAGCAGTGTTGAACCAGTACCACAAGTTTTTGTTTTCAAAACAACAATTGGTTCTAGATAGTATAATGAGGAGTTGTGGATTTTCCTTCATTGCATAAACAATATTTGAGAGTGTCGGATTAGTAACCTCAGCATCACATAGGCTTGAGATGAAAGCTCAAGTTGGTTTCGAAACAACCAAATAACAATCTCTAGAAAGAGCATCCGCAACAAGGTTCTCTTTTCTAGGTTTGTATTCGACTGTAAATTGTACCCCAAGAATTTGTGTAACCAAACTTGCTATTTGGGAGTGTGAATAGTTTGTTCTATAAGACATTTTAAGCTCTTTTGATAAGTCTGTATAATGAATTTTTGGTCCAACAAGTAGTGCCAAAACTTGGTAATAGCTTCAATGATTGCATGGAGTTCCCTTATATAGGCGGATTGCTTTTGCATTTGTGGTGACAATTTCTTTGAGAAAAAAGTAGTTAGGTGTTGTGATTGGCTAAGAACTACACCAATTCTAGTCCTCGATGCATCAATTTCTAAAATGAATGGTTGGAGAAAATTGGCAATGCTAAAAGAGGGGCTTTAGTGATGGCTTTCTTTAGGTTATCAAAAGCAATAGTTGTGTGATAATCCTAATAGAAGTCAGCCTTTTTGAGAAGATTGGTTAAAAGAGAAGTTATGAAAGCATAACCTTTAATAAACCATTGATAATATTCGGTTAAGCCTAGAAATCCACGTAATTGCTTTACTGTTGTTGGAGTTCTCCAATCCACTTCTTGGAGACCAAAATGAAACTTTGACAATTTGGCAAAGAGATGATGTTGTTGTAAAGTTCAGAGTATCACTTCCAAGTGATGTAAATGAAGTGGCCAAGAGGCACTATAAATTAGTATATAATTGAAAAACACTAGCACTAATTTTCGCAACATCCCTTGAAAGATAGAATTCATCAAAATTTGGAAGGTAGCTAGTGTGTGGTGAATCCAAATGGCATAACAAGCCATTCGTAATGGCCGTGATGAGTTCGAAAAGCTGTCTTGAATCTATCCTCCGATGCCACCAAAATTTGATGATATCCTGAGTGAAGATCAAGCTTGGAGAAGTATTGAGCACCATATAGTTCCTTGAGTAATTCACCGGTTTAGGAATGGAAAAGCTATCCTTGACAGTAAAAGTGTTTAAGGCTCGATAATGTGTATAGAACCAACATGTACCATTTTTTTTCTTAACGAGAAGTATAGGTGAAGAGAATGGGTTGTTGCTAGGAGAAATAATGTCTTCATTCAACATCTCAACAACCATGTGTTCTATCTACTCCTTTTGACTATGTGGATACCTGTATGGTCGAACTTTCACTAGATTGCTACCAAGCAACAATGGAATCCAGTGGTTATGAGATTTGTCTGGTGGGAGGCCGAAAGGCTTGGAAAAAAATAGATCTATAATTATATAGGAGAATAGCTAAATCAGGGTGTAAGTCAGCTGGTAAGTCTGTCCATTGATCTTGTGGCACCTCAAGATATTGAATTTTGACGGTATAATATTCCACAATAGTATGTGTGTGAAATTCTGCGGATGTGATGGTAATGCGCTTGAATGGGTATATGGTAGTTATCACCATGCAAAGTTATAAATTTTCCATTCACGTAAAATTTTAGAGTAAGGGCACTGTAATATGAAATATGGGGACCCAATATTGCCAACTATGATGTCCCTAACACTAAATTTGCGTCGAAGATCGGTAATAAATACATATGAAGAGTGATTGTATGACCTTGGATTGAAATATTGAGGTTTTTTATCAAACCTTCAACTGTTAAGGAATTTCCATTAGAAAATTATTGTTGGGAAATCTCACATTGACTAAAAATGAGGCCGAACTATGGTATATAAGTGAGGTGTAAACCTCATCTTCAGAACCGGTTTTGGAGGTGAGTTAGACCCATAATCACTTTCTACAATTATTGAAACTACCATTGTCTAATAGTATTTGAATAAAGATGCCTTGAATAGAGCCTTGAAATCGCATTTTACCCACTCCGTGAGAGCCCTTAAGGGCATTGGATGAGAGATCATGGTTGGAATGGGTAGATGTTTCAGACAGTTCGGTATCATCTTGAGGTTCCCCAGTTTAGTCATATTGAAAGCAACAAGTACTGTTTATTTGGACATCTATGTGTAGGGGTGAATTTGTCATTGCAAGTGTAGCACAATCGTTTCTCTCTACGAATTTTCTCTCTACGAATTTGCATTTCTGCAGGGGTGATGTTTTTGACATTGGAGGATTTGAATGGTTAGTTAAAAGGTTTCATGTTTGGTGTAGGCAACAGAGGTGGAAGGACATTTGATTTCTGGTGTTGGTTTGTGTTTGGTTTCGAGTTAGAGGTTTTGGGGTAGCTAGATGAGAAGTAGGGTTTCAAGTTGGTGTTGTATTTCTCTTCATAAAGTTTGGCTAGGGACACAAATTTAAGAACAAAGTTTGGTGATTGAGCTTATTAGATATGTTTGAATAAGCCTCCAACTGTTACTAGAATATTGGAGGTTGTTACCTTTGAATAAGTCATCTAGTTTTACTAGAGTTCTGTTTCCTTATTTGTGGATAGTTGCGGGATATCAGCAAAGTAATTTGGTTTTAGATATTTTTCTGTTTGTGAGCTGGCTATGTATATTTTGTATAGCACATGAATAAAATAGTGTGTCATCTTTTCTTTATCAAATACTCTATCAGCTATTTTCTTTTATAACAGAGCTAACACATCTTTTCGTATGTCAAGTTTGAGACCACTTAAAAAATAAATCCAATAAGGCATCTACAGTCAGCCCCGTAACGCGATTTTCCAATGCAGTGAAGTCATTGTAATAATCGTTGACATATCCTACTTGTGAGAGTTTAAACAAGGAAGATCTTGGGCTTTCATAGGGAGAAGGACCGAATTCAAGTTCTATCACCTTTGTAAATCCTTACTAAGATTGGAAGGGGTTGTTCTTTTGCATAATTTGAAACAAGAAAACCACATCTTTCTCTAAGTGGATGGAAACAATAGTAAGGCATTGAGGCTCCGGGGTAGAGTAATACCCATAGAATTGCTTTGCTTTAAAGATCCATTACAGAACATTGGTACCGTCAAACTTAGGAAAATCAAGCTTAATGTTTCATACCTGAAAGGGAGGTTGATGAAAATTTTCAGAGTTGGTTCTTGAGTTTGAACCACCAGGGGTATTCTACTACTTAGAAATGTCATGGATCGCCAATTCAAGCTTTTCGAAACATTCCATATAGCTGAGATCACATTTCTCCATGATATCTAGGATTTTCTTCTCATTAGCATCAAGGTCTTTGAGACGTGTGTTTTCGGCCATGGTAGGGACGAAAGCACCAATGTAATATTCTTAGTTTGACAAATGAAATCACAAGGAAAACCAATAGTCAACTCACATAATGAAATTAAAATTTATCCTCCAATTTTATAAAGTATTGACAAGGTAAAAAGGCTGAGATGTGAGGTCAATCTATACAAAGCAAAATTGGAAATGCAGAATTGAAAAAAAAGGAAAATTAGAGAATATACCCTCAGGGTCAAAAGGAGAAGAGATGACAAAATGACACACACCCCTTTTTCATTTGGCAACCCTTTTTATATACCCAAGTGATTCACCATACGAAATTTTTAAGTATCAAATTTGTTATTCTTTTCCTTCCACTTCTGCGACCATCCTTATTTCCCTCCCTTTTTACCATATGTCTATTGGGTTCCACGACTCCTGCTTGCTCTCTTCTTGTAATGTCTTCATTTTCTACAATTTCTGTTACTCCCTTCATGACATGTAGCATGTGAGAATCTAATAAGTTCAATTACACCCTACAACATGATTAATACTATATTCCCCTAAGAAACTCAAATTTCAAGTGAAAGAAATGGATTGTCATCATTATTTTCATGCCAATATGGAACCACCTTGGTGGCCATCTCCTATGTTAAGAGCACTATGTGAAGGCATGGTTGAGAATGGTTCCATTTAGATTGATCCCAACAAGAAACTTTATTTTTAAATTAAAATAAAAGTATTTGAGCTTTAATCGAGAAATGAACACTTTGTCTTCTACAAAATAACCATTTGAACAAAAGTGTGAAATAGTTAATGACTTTTAACCCTTAAGGTTGAACTTATCATGACAAGCATGATAAACTATTGTAACTCTAGGTGACAATTGTAGATATCTTAATTTGAAGTAATTAGACTTAAGATGGTGTTTCTTACCATAATTTCCCCACCAAATCAAGTTTAATCCCTTTTTGGTATATATTTATTAAACATATTACAAATGATTGTCCATTAGAGATCTTATACACAAATTAGGAGAATTGAAAAAAAAAACACTTAGATGTATTCCTTAATGAAATTCTTTTTGTTGGAACCACTAATACCATTGTTTGTAGGGTCTTCCCTTAAATAAGGATGACGCCTTAATTGGTTTTAAGCTCTACCTATGAGATAAACATAATTGAGATGACCTCGTGACAATCCTTACTAGATATTTCATTATAAAAAATTTTACCTAAAAACTCTCATATTTTGTCTGAAGTTATTCAACACTTGATCAATTTATTTAACACAAAAATCTTAATGTTTCTACTAATTTTTCTAAAAAAAAGTTAATGGTAAATTACAAAATAATTGAGTTAGTAAGGTATATATACATGTTAAGAATAAAAATTTCTTTTTACTTATATTTATTAAGAAATTATTAGAACCAACCTTAAATATGTGTATTAGTATTTTGATTAAAAGTAAACAAACTTTAAAAATTATTAAGAAAAATAAGCATTTGTTATATCATGTGATAATTCATTATGTTTGTACTTATATGAATTAGATATATAATTTATTTTGATGCAAACCTTAAAATTGATAATTAACATCTAATAAGTGTTAAAGTTTATCAGAATTTTGACCTAATTTGTTCATATAGTTATTATAACATTGATATAAAGATAATAAATATATTTTATCTATTTATTTTATTATGTAAAGAATAATCTGCAAATGAAAGATTATCAATGAAGAAGTTTGCATTCAATATTTGAAGATTAAAAGATACATTATTAAAGTTTATTGTATCAAAACTATCAACTATCTATTACAATAGTTTAGTGACATTTAGGTGAAAAAACATATGGAAAAATGCTCTACCCAAGATTAATTAATAAGAAACATAAGCTATTAAGAAAATTTTAAAATATTTAATGTTTATCACCTACCACACTTAAGACATCTAATGCATGTATTCTAAAATATCCTCATCATACTTAAACATAACCAAATGAAGGATAGACAAAACCTAAAAAGATGTAGCACTACAAGGAAATGAAATAATTATTTCAAAAAATTAATTATTGAGATAATAGTAATATTTTTGAAAACCTATATAAAAAAGAAAAGAAAAATTAAAGTATAGTTCCTAATAAGAATTGTTGTGTTTAATAAAAGAAGGCTTATTCTTTTATTCTTTGTCTTTTGAATAAGCATAAATTCTAAGTAGTGTTGTATATTTTTTTAGAGAAATTTAGTTTTATTGAATAAAATTATATTGTATTTGTCTTCTAAGATATCATATCTAGGTCTAAATATTATAGTATTGTATTACCTTTTCATACATTTTTGGTGTGCATGAGCAGGAGTGATTTGTTATTTAAAGAATATTTATATGTAAGTCAAAGGTGACTTGTTGAAAGAATTTTTGTATGTTGTCAAGTTGAAGCTAAAAATAACCTTGAACAATACTTGTATTTTTTTGTTGTTAATAAAATTTAACCTATTTAATTAAGAATTGAATATATTCTGATTAATTAACTTATTCTTTTTGTTTATTGTCTTAATCTTTGTAATATTGTTTTTTCATTTAAATAAAGATATGATTTGTCTAATATGTTTTTAAAAAGACTATTTTATTTTTTGAAAATTTAATACTAAAGAACAATTCAACCCATCTTCTTGTATTTTTTTTTATTTTTCAAAAAATTTGAACAATACAATGAAATGATAGTTTATATTAAAGCTAAAAATAATGTACATTCATAAATTCTTCATCTTCAAAGATTTAAGTTATTTATAAGATTATGAAATGTGTTCATTAAGTATCATTATATTTCTTGTGAATTATTTCAATTGTTTTATGGAAAAGGACATATGAACTAATATTATAATGGAATACAGTGTATGACTATGAATTCATCAAAATACAATGTTTACTTATTCATCCATTATTGGTTCATGTACATTTGTTTAAATTAACCAATAAAAACTTAGGGATTTGATTGTTATTTTTAAAACATGAGAGAATTATGAAAAACTTTTTTTTACATAACATAATTTATCCTTATTCATTTTGAATGTGGGTAGCATCCCATTCCCATATATAAGAGAATATTCTTCATAGTCTCTTTAAGCCCAATAACAAACCAGTATTCTGAACTTTTTTGTTTAGGTTCTTTTTAACTTCATAATTTTATTATTTGTTAGAAAATAGACAAAATTTCAACTCAAATATTAACAACACCTTAATCACATCACATTATGTACCAACATTTCAACTAACAATGGCAACATGTGATTTTAAGAGGTTACAATAAAAATATTTTGCAAGATTACATTAAAAACTCACTAAGGTCTCAAAAAGTCAATTATTTCCCTTATCTTTTATTAATTTAGTTTGGGACCTGATCGAGACTTTACAACCTAAGGTGTTTCATCATATTATCTCTTGTAAGGGTATTATTAGTATAACCAATCCCTTAATTTCAAAATATAAAATCATTCTAACATACTACTAGTTATCTAAATTTAATTTATATATTTACTAGAATTCAGATATAAATCTATCACATCATCTATTATCTAACAAAATATTTACATAATTATATAAAACAAAATATTCTTCATCCACTAACAATCATTGACCATTTTTAACTATAATATTATTTATTTTTGTGTAAAAAATGTTCATTAAAGTTTTCAAAACACACACAACAAAGTTATTTCATATTTAACTATCAAAATCATTCTTAAATATAAGAGATAAGACAAAAAAATTTCTGAAAGACTATATGAAATTTTTAATATTTAGGACTAACACCTATTTATATATATAGGCTATCGGACTACAAACTAACCTTTCGAATCTTTTTCACTTTCAAAGTAGTCTAGTCTATCACCTTTTAGGCAATTACATGTCAATGTAACTTTCACACACAAAATCAATATACAATGACTCTTCATTGAAAAATATGTGATGTAAACCTTCATGAACTTCTCATCATATGATATCTTTGTCTATATGATTAAGATTATCATTGGAGTCTAAATATGCCATAAACATATCTCAAGAATCTCACACTTACATTACACATTATGCGAACTAGTATCTCTTAGTAACTACTTAGTTCATGCATAAATCAAAATACATCACATAATATTAGCACATAACTCGTCATGCAGACTTATCATAATACATGTCTTATAGAATGATTATATTACACATCACAAAAATAAATCACTTCATATTTCACCTTACTCACAAATAACATATCACTTCATATTTCATCTTACTCACAAATCACCTCTTATGACTATGTATGCTCCCTTATGCAAGATGTTATCACTTGAGCAAAGACAAGACATAGAAAATCTAATTCTACCCAGTAATTCTCGCTCAAGCGAGAATGATCTCACTCAAGTGACATTATTTTCGCTCAAGCAAGTTATGTCTCGCTAAGCAAACATAGTCTCGAGGGTTAACCCTCTTCTTTGACCCCTCTCGCTCTAGTGATCATACCTAATTTGAGCAAAAATGTGTATGCAACACTTGTTTATAAGTCATTCAAATACCAATTAAATTTATAGCCAATAACTATATGCATTTTATTCCTTATTTTCAACAATTATCACATGCAATTCATTTATATCACATCTCATTATCAACACGTCATTTCGATTAACAACTCAATAACAATTATCTTTCCATACATATATATAAGAAATACAATAGATGAAATACATTTCACAATCCTTTCACAAGATTCAAACAATATGACCACATCACTTCCATAATTTAGGTCATCTATCCTAGGATACCATGATAACATCCCATTAAACTAGCTCCCTTGTCTAAAATTTAATCTTAAAAGCTTTAATTGTTCCAAAATTGAAGTTGAGCTAGAAATATCCTAACTTACTCTAAAAATACTTTATTTACAAATTAACTATACTATTAAGTGCTAGTATAAATTCATCTGAAAGATAAAAAACTACATATACAAGCGTGTTAGGACTCCCATGCAAACTTTTTAAAGGTTAAGAGAAATTTAAGGAAGAATTAACTTGTTATATTTAATATTTTGATTAGAAGGAAATGTTTTATATTTTAAGAGTTTTCACCCAATATTTTTAGATCTTGAAAATAATAAAAAATAATTTAAAAAGTAAAAAATTTTTTTTTAAATAAATAATAATTTTTGAATAAATAAATAATAAAATATATAATTTCTTTTTATATATTTTGAAATTTTAACTAATTTTTTTTTATTTATAATAAATTTTATTTATCTACATTTCTTTTTATTTAAATTGGTTGAATCTTTCTTTTCAAATCAATAATTACATACTTAATTATTAATATGTATTTGCACGGACGGAGTCAAGAATTTTAGGTGAGAGAGACCGCACCGAACCGGACCGAATCAGAGTAATTAAAAAATATATATATATATATATATATATACATTAAAATTAATTATTACGTAAAAATAAATATAATCAATAAAATTATTAATAAATTATAAATCATTTACATATATTTAAAATCAACATAAATAATTATCTATAAGATCAAATATATACATGATATATTTAATTTTTTAATTGTACTCGACGATGTTTCATGTTATAAAAATCATCAATTATCACATCTGTATTGAATTTTGCAGCCTATTCCGAAGCCTTGTTTCAATAATCTTCATAGTAGAAAATGCACATTCTGTTGTTGCCGTCAAGGGGCCACGACCCCCCTCCCGCCCTCCCCCCAACATTTTAGATTTTTTTTATTATTATATAAAATTATAATTAAATTATGAAATATATTATCTCATAACATGGTATAAAAATATTATATATAGATTAAATCTAAATAAAATATTTTTAATTTAAAATAATCAAATATATAATCTTATATATAAAAGAGAATATTTTATCTATTATTAAAAAGATAAGTTTTTATATTTGTACTTTATATAATTTTAACAAATATCATCAATTAAAAAAAAAAATCAAAAGTTATCAAAATAATCTTTTATATTATATATATATATATATATATATTAAAAAATTGTTGAGTACTAGAAACTAAAAGTTAAAAAATTGAAAATTAAATTTAAAATAATTAAATATATAATCTTATATATAAAAGAGAATATTTTATCTATTATTAAAAAGATAAGTTTTTATATTTGTACTATATATCATTTTAACAAATATCATCAATTAAAAAAAATAAAAAGATATCAAAATAANCTTTTATATTATATATATATATATATATATATATATATATTAGAAAATTGTAGAGTATTAGAAACTAAAAGTTAAGAAATTCAAAATCAAATTTAAAATAATCAAATATATAATCTTATATATAAAAGAGAATATTTGATCTATTATTAAAAAGATAACTTTTTATATTTGTACTATATATCATTTTAACAAATATCATCAATTAAAAAAAAATCAAAAGATATCAAAATAATCTTTTATATTATATATATATATATATTAGAAAATTGTAGAGTATTAAAAACTAAAAGTTAAGAAATTCAAAATTAAAGCAAATAAGACGTCGACTATATTTTTCTTATAGTGAAGAAACAAGGTAAGAAAAATTCTATCTTTATTATTTTTGTTCACTATTATAGCATATTAACATGTGTAATATAATTTTTTTTTATTTGTTATCAATTCGTTGGTTGTTTTAATATTTTATGATGTTCTATTTTGATTCGATATTAAAATATTAAAAATTCATGTTGAGTTCTAGAGATGTTTAAGAAGAGAACTATAGACTCATTTTTTAAGAAAAGAGAGATTGATAGATTGATGAAATAATCTCTAATCTACCAAATTTAAATTCAACGAGTAATGTTGAAGAAAATGATGTTGATGGGCAACCCACAAGGCAAACAATTGATCAATTTATTCAACAATCTCCTTCTAAAATTATGAGGATACAAGAAACAATTGATATTGATATTTTGATATGTGATCCTGGAATGTGTCCACAAATTTATGATTATCCTGTGAATCAAATAGATGAAATTCGTAGAGCCTATATAAAGTTTGGACCGTATCATTATTTTATGGATGTGTATCCTCTTTCTGGTTTAAAAAATCATCCTCGTCAATTTCAAGCTATATGGTTCAAAAGTTTTCCTTGGTTAGAGTATTCACCACAAGTAGATGCTGCATTTTGTCTTTCATGCTATTTATTCTTTAAACAATCTACTCCATTCATTCAAGGAGGATTTAGAAATTGGAAAAAAGTGAATAATGAAAAAGATTGTGTATTTTTATCTCATATTGGAAAATCTCCTCACTCTCCCCATAATACTACTATTAAATGTTGTGAAGACTTGAAGAACCAGTCATCTCATATTGACAAAGTATTATCTAAGCAGACTTCACAACAAATTTTAACTAATCGATTACGTCTTAAGGTTTCTATTGATGTTATCAAGTGGTTAACATTTCAAGCTTTACCCTTGCTCGCGAATATTTTGAATGTTGAGATTATGATGAGACAATACAAAACAAATCTCTTGTTTAATAGTGACTACAGTAGTATCTCTTACATGTATTACATCTATTAGACATTCCTTAACATATCTTTGTTTATCAATAAATCTAAGAACAAGAGCCATTTGTTCTCTTTTAGATTCATCTCGAGCCTCATCAACAATCAAACAAAATTTTGCATCATCAATCTCATTACGAATTTCATGTTAAACCTTTCAGCAAAGATATGCAAAATTTCCTTTTGAATAGTAGGTGATGTGTATCTTGCATTTTGAGGGGCATTCTCCAAAACAATTGCATCCACTTCTTTAGTATAAGAAGCCAAAAATTTCAACATTTGAAGAAAGTTACCTTGATTCTTAGATTCCAAACTTTCATCATGACCTCTAAAAGCACAAGCTTGAAATGTTAACCACTTGATAACATCAATAGAAACTTTAAGACGTAATCGATTAGTTAAAATTTGTTGTGAAGTCTGCTTAGATAATACTTTGTCAATATGAGATGATTGGTTCTTCAAGTCTTCACAACATTTAACAATATTATGAGGAGAATGAGGAGATTTTCCAATATGAGATAAAAATGCACAATCTTTTCCATTGTTCACTTCTTTCCAATTTCTAAATCCTTCTTGAGTGAATGAAGTAGATTGTTTAGAGAATAAATAGCATGGAAGACAAAATGCAGCATCTACTTGTGGTAAATACTCTAACCAAGGAAAACTTTTGAACCATATAGCTTGAAATCGACGAGGATGATTTTTTAAACCAGAAAGAAGATACACATCGATAAGATAATGATACGGTCCAAATTTTATATAGGCTCTACGAATTTCATCTATTTGATTCACAAGATAATCATAAATTTGTGGACACATTCCAAAATCACGTATCAAAATATCAATACCAATTTTTTCTTGTATCCTCATAATTTTAGAAGGAGATGGTTGAATAGATTGATCAATTGTTTGCCTTGTGGGTTGCTCATCAACCTCATTTTCTTCAACATTACTCGTTGAATTTAAATTTGGTAGATTAGAGGTTATTTCATCAATCCTATCAATCTCTCTTTTCTTAAAAAATGAGTCTATAAAATTTTTAATATTTTAACATCGAATCAAAATAGAGCATCATAAAATATCAAAACAACCAACGAATTGATAACAAATAAAAAAATTATATTACACATCTTAATATGCTATAATAGTGAACAAAGATAATAAAGAAAGAATTTTTCTTACCTTATTTCTTCACTATAAAAAAAATATAGTCGACGTCTTATTTGCTTTGATTTTGAATTTCTTAACTTTTAGTTTCTAATACTCTACAATTTTTTAATATATATACACATATAATATAAAAGATTATTTTGATATCTTTTGATTTTTTTTAATTGATGATATTTGTTAAAATGATATATAGTACAAATATAAAAACTTATTTTTTAATAATAGATAAAATATTCTCTTTTATATATAAGAATATATATTTGATTATTTTAAATTTGATTTTGAATTTCTTAACTTTTAGTTTCTAATACTCTACAATTTTCTAATATATATACACATATAATATAAAAGATTATTTTGATATCTTTTGATTTTTTTTAATTGATGATATTTGTTAAAATGATCATATAATATAAAAGATTATTTTGATATCTTTTTTATTTTTTTTTAATTGATGATATTGTTAAAATAATAGTACAAATATAAAAACTTATCTTTTTAATAATAGATAAAATATTCTCTTTTATATATAAGATTATATATTTGATTATTTTAAATTTGATTTTGAATTTCTTAACTTTTAGTTTCTACTACTCAATAATTTTCTAATATATATACATATAATATAAAAAATTATTAATATCTTTTGATTTTTTTTTTTAATTGATGATATTTGTTAAAATGATATAGAGTATAAATATAAAAATTTATCCTTTTAATAATAGATAAAATATTCTCTTTTATATATAAAATTATATATTTGATTATTTTAAATTAAAGATATTTTATTTAAATTTAATATATATATAATATTTTTATATCATGTTATGAGATAATATATTTTATAATTTTATATAATAATAAAAAAATTTTAAAATGTTCGGGTCATAACCCTGTTGTCCCTACTTCCTCCCTTGTATATATGTATGTGATATAAGTTATTATTCAATTTTCTCCTTGAGATAATATATATTTAAAGATATTAACTTTTAATTATAAAATTGTCATTACATTTCCTATTTTAAAAAGATATATACAAAAGAAAAAGAATTCTTTTAGAATATTTTTTACAAATAGTTTAAAAAATAAATATATTAAAAGTAAGGTGATATAATTAAAATATATAAAAAAAAACAAGTGAATTGTCTCTACATATACTTTGCTTTCTCTACTCATACATAAGTTTAATAATCACGATATAGCTACAAATAAAACTAAAAATTATGGGTAAATCTTTTTGTGATATCTAAACTCAAATGCCAAATATTTAATGTGTTTCATCTGTAATCCAAAAAAGAAGTTGTAATTATGATTACTATTTGGATGGAAAGGAATCTAAATGATTGGGGTATCCAAAATGATGAAAATATGGATCTGGGAATGTCCCATCTGAAGAAGTGGAAAGTACAAAGTTACATATACATGGGTAGTGATCAAAAATGAAAATGTACAGTGGGAGTGGGGATTGTGTTATACTGGAGGCATTCGGCTTTTCATTTGATGGAGACGTTGCATCAGACAGTTTTTTGCTGCATATAATCGGAGGCCATTCACATGCTCACGTACCATGCATTTAAGGAACTTGTCTCCTCCTTCTTAGATAAGATGCACAAAACATATCAATCTCTTCCACCTAATAAACAAATTAATCAAAATTTTACTCCATTATTGCATCTTAGAAAATCATCACTCACATTCCTTTGTAAAAAAGTTTTTAGAAAGTTAAACCTAATCATATTACAATTTTATTATTAATTAATTTTGTTACATATCTTTATAATTACGTGATATTAAAATTTATTTTAATGGTTAGTCTTATCGGATTATTTATTATCAAATTGTTTTTAAATCACTCACAAATATATAAATTTATATTCAAGTTGAAATGTCACGATCTAATAAGTGTATTAGAGATTTTAAATTAATTAAAAATAAGATTAAATTAAAATATTTAAAGTGAGTAAAAATCTTATATTTCAAGTTTGTTTTATATAAATTTTATACTCATTTTATATATTTTTACTTGATTTTATTTCTAGTCATTGTATAATTTTGTATAATTGTATTATATATACTACAAATAAATTATTAAGTGATCTTGAAACACTTTTTATCAATAATTTGGATTAATTTTTATAAAAGATGTAATTAAATATCATTACATTTATTTATCTTAAATTTTAAATTTTAAATATTTGTTACTTAGAAAATTATTCCATTGTAACCAAGAAAATTATTAAATTGATATTTATTCTAATACACTAGTAGAACACTATCTCATAATATTTTTTTAAAAAAATAGTAAAAAATCATTATCGTATATAATATAATAATTATTTTATAAATAAGCCAATATTTTTAACCATCATTACCAAGAAACCATCATCGTATAATATATATAATGATAATTATACAGAAAATTATTATAATTTAAGATACGATGATAATTATACAGAATTGTAATTGAAGTTGAAACAACAACAACTATAACCATTCTATCTATATTCGTTATTGTATAGTACACACAACGAAATTATTGACTAAAATTGTCATTGTATGTTGTTTACATCTATTCTATTTAGCCTATTTTTCATATTTTCACCTTCACACTTGATGAGGAAAAGGAAGCAAGTAATAACAACCGAAGATGCAGCGAAAATAATTTCCCAAACTTGCAAGAATATATGAGGAACAACAACAATAGAAAATTGCTAGAAAATAAATCACAAAATAGAACACCAATATTTTAACGTGGGAAAATTCCCTCAATATGAGAATTAAAGAAGTAAAAACCCACGGGCACAAGCCAGTCAATCAAATTCTACTAAGATCAAATAAGGATACAAGAGAGTCAGATTAAACGCACAAATAAGTGCCTACAATCAGCCAATACAGCAAAACAATAATGCTCTCAAATTTGAAGAACAAAAAAGAGAAACCTAAAAATAGAGCAATAGTGTGGGATTGATAACTCTAACCACAAACCTCCAATTGACAATCCCAACGGTCAAAGACGGTGTGTGACAAACTGTATTCTCTCCTTTTTCTCTCCCAAAAGACGGGAAAATTAATCCTCTCTTTTTTTGTACTCTCTGTCTGTACTCTATATGTGTACTCTCTGTCTCTCTTAGAAGTCTCCTTTCCAATTAGGTTAAATAGGATAAAATAGACTTAACTCAATTGGACTTTTTAAACACATAGTTGGGAGGCCAACTCAACAACACTCCCTACTATTCTTCTCCTTCTACTTTCTATCACACACCATTAAGCTACAATTGCTTCTCCACTACTACATTTTACAATTCCATTGTTGTGCCATGTGTTTATTTTACTTCTCCCTCATTGTCACTACCACATAGTTTTCTTCTTCTTTTTCGTTCCCATAGTAGCGTCTTGTGACACCATAACCCTTACATAATAGTTATATTGTAGGTTAATTTATATTATATATATTATTGTTCTCTTGAACATACTCGTATTAGATTTCAAGGTAATTGACCATGACATATTGTTAAATTTTTTGGATGTTTATATTTTAGGTGTTATTGTATTGAAATTTTGTTAAAATTATATCATGTATTGAGTGAATCTTAGTGTCTCATCTGAAATTCGATACAAAAGATTAAATTATACCTTTATTTTAAAATATCTTTATTTCTTTTATAAAAAACAAGAGAAGATAGTATTTGAATTTTTTTTATTAAATCTTAAATTGTTTAGTTAGACAATTTAGGAAGGCTAATAAGTTTTTATTAATTTATTAATATATACCTTATAATTAATATTCTATATATTTTATAAAATTTTGGTTAAATATATTTTGTGTTGACGATCAGTTACATATTTAATTGTAATTGATTAGATATCACCACTTCTATTTCGTGTTACTTGAATCATGTGAAATGTTATATAAATTTTGTAAAATAAAAAAATATTGATTAATGTATATACATACTAATGAATAATAAAAAAATGACTCTTCCTGAATAAGATAAGGTCAAACTATAAAAAAAGCCACTCTTCCATAGAAAAGTGAGATTGACATGCTTTGAAATATACATTCAATATGTAGATATGGATCAAAATTGATTAATTTGTCTCACGTAACTTGTGAGTATGAGAGAGACGTTGAAGAACTTTTATAGTTTGCACAATGAATTGCACATATGTTTATAGATGAAAATTTAGGTGTCTTTGTGTTACTTGTTTAAATAGAAGAAGTCTAAATATTGAAAAAATTTGGGAACATCTTCTTTGTAATGAGTTTCTTAAAAATTATGAGATAGACATAATATGGTGAATTGTTAGATTTGTCAAGTAATCAAGATGGGGATTTAGTTTATTCAAATTTTGACAATCTATTGGAGAACATGATTCATAATGTTGGAGCATAATTTTTTGGACAAGCACATGTGTGAAGATATGTTTACTAATGCAAAAACTCCACTTCATCCTGATTCCACTAGTTTCACACAGTTGTCAACAGTGTTAAGGTGAATTTGAAGGTAATTAATGGGCATATTAATAAAAGTTTCATGAAATTGCTTTAATTATTTAAGGACGTGCTTCCAAAAACATGTGTATGAATTTGTAGACCCTCAAGTCATTCACTCATTAGGAAACAAAAGACATGAAATGCAAACATACATCACTAACACATTTATCTCAAAGTTAAAAAGAATTTATTTTATGTAATAGTTGATTTTTTTTTAATAAATATTTTATATTTTACTTAATTATGTTTCAATTATTGTTAACTTAATTTGTTTCAATAAAAACATCATTTATAATTATTAGTCATATCCTTAAACTATAATCATACTAATACATTATTTGTTCCTTACAGAATAAGTTTTCTCTATACTTAAAGCAAATAGTAAACTGGTAAGGAAAATTAGTTTTTTTTACTTATATTAAAATTTAAATTGTGATGGCCTAACCAATGTTTTTATATTAGTTTTTATTTCATATAACATATTAAATAGTAGGTAGGCCAAGTGCAATATTGTAGAAGTTAATGTGAATGTAATTTAAGATATTTGAATTTCAATTTTTTTAATATTATTTATGAATCAAATTATTTAATTATTTGTTTTGAATTATAATATAATAGAGAAACCAAAATATATGAGTATGGTTATTAGGTAATGTAATTGATGATGAACATTGTACAAATAAGTAAGTATTGAAAGAAGATGAGATTAACTATTTATTGTTTATATACTCATGTTAATTTATATTAATATAATACAATATTTTACGAACACACCTATTAGACATACAAGTTTTCGACTATATAAAAAAAAAGTAAAAAATATATTTTGTAAATACGTATAATACCTTATGATAGTTTATTTAGTATATTATATATTTTTTTATCATAATTTAATTAACTTTGATTTATATACACAATATTCTTATTTAATATAAATCAATTTTAATTTTGCCAATAATTTCTGATTAATAATTTTACTTTTATTATTGTTTACTTTAATGTTTATTTTCATAATTGTAATTGATTAAGATAATATAAATTGTAAAATAATGAATTAGAGTAGATTTTAATTTATTCAAACATCTCACTATCTCTGTGAAAGGGGAAAATCCATGTATTTCAAGAGTGCTTGATGATCAAAGTAATCACATTACTAGAAGCCCACACTAGGATAGAACCAATTATAACAAAAAACAGGAGCATGAAAGGACCCAAGAAGCCCCAAAATAGCAATCCCATCCTAGCCTATTTTGCAAAATAAAACATTGGAAATTTATCCAAATGGAGATTCCAATCGATCTAAAGTATTATACTTCAAGAGCTTCCTTGTGGTATGCTCAGATATTGAAAGAGATGAGAAATGGATCAGAAATCTTAGGGAGAAGGTAGAGGTTTTAGAAAAAGGAAGTTTTAGAGAAATGGTGAAATTGAATAATAAAGAATGAGATGTTTAGTTTTCTATTTATATACTTGAAAACTTTCTAAACAACTTTTATCCTTTACCAAAGTCAGTTTTCCCTTCTCACTTAACACTTAACTACTTTTTACTAGGCCCTTACAATCTCCCCAACTACAAAATTTTTGTCATAAAAAAATTGGTTCTTACTAGCAAAAGGTAGGGTTAAGATTCCTTTATCTTGTCCTCAAGCTCTAAAGTGGAGTCACCAATCCTTACATCCCAAACCACCTTGAATAAGCTAATAATTTTTTTCTCTAAGCTCCTTATTCTTCCTGTCTACAACTTGGACTGGTGTTGCCTCAAAAGAAAGGTCTTCCCTAACTTTCACTTCTTCTGGCTCTAAGATATGGGTCGATTCAGGTACATACTTTCTTAATTGGGACACATGGAAAACATTATGCAATCTTGCTAATGGAGGAGGTAATGCTAACTCATAGGCAATTAGACCAATCTGCCTCAGAATGTGATATGGCCCAATAAACTAAGGGTTAGCTTTTTGACCTTTATAGCTCTTCCAACACTGATCATAGAATTGACCCTCAAGAATACATGCTCTACCTCTCCAAACTCCAATGGTCTCCTTCTCCAATCAACATAGGACTTTTGGTGACTTTGAGAAGTTCTAATTCTTGCTTGAATCATCTTCACCTTCTCATTAGTTTGCTGCAACAATTCAGACCTGACTAGAATCTCTTCTCCATCTTGGTACCAGTAAAGAGGGGTTATGCACTTCCTTCCATATAGAGCTTCATAAGGCACAATCCCTATACTGACATGGTAACTTTTGTTATAAGTGAACTCCACCAAGGGCAACACCTCATCCCAACTCCCTAAGTGGTCCAAAACACAAGTTCTCAACATATCTTCTAAGGTCTATATAGTTCTCTCAGACTGCCCATTAGTGTAAGGGTGATAGGCAAAATTGAGTCTCAACTGAGTTCCCAAGGCCACTTGAAGAGTTTGCCAAAAATGAGAAATCAAACAGGGATCTCTATCTGACACTATGTTGGAGGGCACTCCATGAAGTTGGACTATCTCCCTTACATATAACTGTGCCAACCTTTCCACGGAGATTCTTAAGTTAACTGGTAGAAAGTGTGTGCTCTTTGTTAGTCTGTCCATTATTACCCATACTGAGTCATGTCCTCCCATTGATCGAGACAAATGCATAACGAAATCCATTGCAATGTTGTCTCATTTCCATTATGTTACTTCTAACTATTGAAGCATACCTCCTGAACTTTGATGCTCTACCTTCACCCTTTGACTAGTCAAACAAACAACCACATACTAGACTATCTCCCTCTTCATGTTGGGCCACCAAAACGATTCCTTAACATCTTTATACATCTTAGCCATGCCAGGATGCAGACTAAGTTTACTTTAATGCCCCTCATCTAGAATCATCTTTTTCAACTCTTCATCTGCTGGTACAAAAATCGTTCCTCTAAATCTTAAAATTCCATCTAGACTCATCACAAACTCTTGGGCTTGCGCAGTACCCAAAGACTCCACCACACTTATCAGTTGGGGATCTAGTGCTTGCTTCTCTCTAACCATACTCAAGAATTAATTGGTTATCACCACCTGCCACAACTAATTTGGCCGGGAGACATTTCAGTATTAAGGATTAGATCCCTAACTCTAACTCCTTCACCATCAAAGTCGATATACTCATCTCTTTTCTGCTTAGTGCATCTGCCACTACATTGACCTTCCCTGGATGATACATTAATTGGAAGTCACAATCTTTCAGGAATTTCATCCACCTCCTTTGTCTCATATTCAGCTCCTTTTGATCAAACAAATACTTGACTTTTATGGTCATTATACATGATGAACCGTGATCCATACAAATAATGTGTCCATAATTTTAGAGCAAAAACCACTACTGCTAACTCTAGGTCATGATTGGGGTAGTTTCTCTCATGGACCTTCATCTGTTGAGAAGCATATGCCACCACCTTCCTTTCCTGCATCAAAACACACCTCGAACCTTGGTATGATGCATCATAATATACTTCAAAGGGCTTCCTTACATCCAGAATAATTAGTATTAGGAAACTGGTCAATCTTTGCTTAAGCTCCAAGAAGCTCTGCTCACATTTATCATTCCAGGCAAAAGGTTGATCCTTCCTGGTCAACTGAGTCAGTGGAGCTACTATTCTCAAGAACCCCGTAATGAATCTTCTATAATAATAAGCCATTCCCATAAAGCTCCTAACTTCTGATATTGTCTTGGGGGGTTCCTACTAAAGTATAACCTCCACCTTAGAGGGATCTACTAATATTCCTTATGCCAAGATAACATGTCCCAAGAATCTTACCTCTGTCATCCACAACTCGTACTTTGGCAGCTTGGCATACAACTGCTTTGCTCTCAGAATCTCCAACACTGCTCTAAGATGTGCTTCATGCTCCTCTAAAGTGTGAGAATAGATGAGGGTATCATCTATGAAAACCACCACAAACTTATTTAGGAAGGGCTTGAAGATATAGTTCATGTAGTCCATGAACACAGCAGGATCATTCGTCACCCCAAAAGGCATTACCACATACTCATAGTGGCCATACCTCGATCTGAAAGTTGTCTTCTGTACATCTTCAACTCCCACCAGTATTTGATGATACCTAGATCTCAAATCAATCTTAGAAAACACAGTTTCTCCATGTAGTTGATCCATCAGATCATCTATCTTTAGCAATGGGTACTTGTTCTTAGTCACCAACTTATTTAGTTGTCGGTAATCCACACACAATCTTGAACCCCCGACCCTTTCTTTACCAACAGAACTAGTACACCCCACAGTGAGACACTTGGCCGAATAAACTACTTGTTTAGAAACTCTTCTATCTGCTTCTTTAATTCCACCCCAGAGCCATTCTATAAGGTGTCATGGACATCGGTCTCGCACCTAGTATCAAATCAATGGAGAACTCCACCTCTCTCCTAGGTGGCAGTCCAGGCACCTCTTCTGGAAACACATCCAAGTAGTCTTACACTACTGGTATCTAAACTCTTTGATCCACCTCTACCACTTCCATGTGAGTTAAGACCACATAAAACGAAACACCTTCCTTCATCTCCCTCAAAACTTGCTTAGTTGGAATCAACTAGAAAGATTAACCTCTTCTGTTCACAGTTTAAGAAAACTCGGTTGATAGCTAACCAATCTATCCCCAATATAACATCTAGATCCTTAAGTGACAAACAAATAAAATTGACCTTTGATTTTTCTCTTCTACCACCACAAAACAACTAACACACATTCTGAAAGCCACTACCAAATTTGAAGCTGGAATAGATACCAACAAGTTAACCTGAAGCTCCGTAGTAGAAAGCTCCAACTCATTCAAACAAAGCTCTGACACAAAGGAGTGTGTCGCTCCAGAATCAAATAATACATTTATATTATGACCAACTAGAAAATACCAACCTTGTACTAAGTTGTCAGATCTTTCTACCTCGGTCCCACTAACAAAAAACACCCTAACAGTCACCCTGGGCCTGTAATGTACTATTTTTTTAAAATTATTTTATTATTAGTAATTAATTAATTAGGATGGAGTGTATTAGGTGGGCCTTAAGCCCATTGGATTAGAGAAAGGGGATACTACTTAAGGGTAAATTTCACTTAATCCTCTCATTTGTCCAACTTTCAGATTTTCATCTCTCTCTCACTCTCTCTAAAACTCTCTTTACTCTCCTTAATTACCCACACTGAATCTTGAGATTTCTTCCTAATTACTCATTCGTTTGAGAATCCGATCACATCGGAGTGAAGCTCTCCACTAGAGGAACAAATCCTACCGTTTAATTCTGCAATTAGGTGAGTTCTTTTAATCTCAAATCTTAGGATTCTTAAATCAGGATTTTAAATTGGGGAAAATGGGTGATTAAGTTATATTTTAGTAATCTTTGATGATTAGTAGAATAATTAAGATGTTTTGATGCAAGTAGATAGTTGGAGTAGCAATTAGCATCTAGAAAATGTTTGGACATTAAAGTTTGTTGGAAATTGAGTTAAGGGAAGCTAATTAGACTTTAAATATTTCAAAATTAGGGATAAATTGAATTGTAAGTTGATTTTGTGTGAATTAATGGTGTACTTGTGTTGTTGTTAATTAAATTGATATTCTATGATTGTTAATATGTAATTGGATTGAAGGAATATGTATTTAAACTTATTTTAGATGATTTAGAGTGATGTATTAAGCTTAATCTTGGATTTTCTTACACTGGATGTCGGTCGTTTCATTTGAGCGAATGATGTTTCGCTCGAGTTAGTGACCCTAAGATTGCTTTTGGCCTCATTTTCGCTTGAATGAGGAGAGTCTCTCTTGAGAGAGAATTTTGCATAATTTTATTTTGAATTTTGAAAAGTGGTCTTCATGAAAGTTGTATTTCTAGATGCTATCTAACTGATGGTTTTTGTTTCACATAAAAATGATGTGAATAAGTCAAGATATGATTTTTTTAGTAATTAAAGGTCAAGCTGTCAGGAAATATATTCTCTTTTAACTTATGAACCCCTTTTGATATATTTTTATTTCGAATTTGGAAAAGTGTTCTTCATAAAAGTTTTGGCATTGGATGTTATCTAACTAATGGATTTTGTTTCACATGAAAATAATATGTAAAACTTAAAACATGAATTTTTGAGTGAATAAAGGTCATGTTGTCCAAATTTGAAGTTGGTCTGAGGAACATTTTCGCTCAATGTTTTAGTTTTTAGGATGCTCTATGGAAAATTACCGCTTGAGCGAGAATTGTTCCGCTTGAGCAAAAATATCCTGACTTAAATGTGATTTTCTAGATCAAAAAATATAAATATGATGTTTTGGAATATAGTAGAATTATGTAATAATTCTTGGTATGATAGTATAGACTTTCAAAATGTATGAGTTTGTAAGGATGTTGTTATTAATGTTGGAAGTTATTTTAAATGTATGAATGTGTGAAATTGGATAAAATGGTATGTTGTTATAATGATAAGATGAGAAGGAAGTTATATACTAAATTGCTGGAGTGAAATGAGATTTGTTGTGTTGAATGAGTCAAGTCAAATAATCATCACAAGATGTTATTTCACATAACTTTAATGTATATGGGGTTATCGAGACCTAACTCTTAAGGAGGTATCTAGATCTCTAATATATATGGGGTTATCGAGACCTAACTCTTAAGTGTATGAAATTGTATAGAGTTTATGTGAATAAAATGAATGATGTGAGAAATGAAGATTGATGTTGAATTGAATATCTAAATTAACTATGATGTAATTGTGTACTATAGAGATGAGTTTTGTTTATATTAGCTTACCTTTGCTTTTTCCTGTCTTGTGATTTTATTGGACTATGATGATCGTGTTTCGACTCGTGATCAGATACTATTACAGGTAACTGTCTAGGAGGATGTGATTCTAATGATTTTTGGATAACTGTTTTTAATGTAGACTTTATATTAAAATCTAAATAGTTTGACTAAGAGAAGAATGTTATAAAATGTTTGAGAGCATTTAATTGTTGTGTATACGAATTATGTGGTGTGCAAAGTAAATTTTTGATATCCTTAGGAATATAATATTAGTGTTTTTAGGTTCGCTATAGGGCCTACTATTGCCCTTTCCCTGACTTTATTGATGGCTCCCTAAAGGAGCAACTCTAGATCTATCTCCACACTCATGGGCTAGGTGGCTAATCCTCTAACAATGGAGGCCTAGGGGCCCTAACATATAAGGTGAGGGCCTCCACACCTGAAACACCTCCTATCAGTCGGGGAGGTCTTGGATGGAACACTCTCTCTACTAGGCTGAGGCCTAACATTGGGCCTCCTTTGCTCATCCCTAGTACTCCATCGAATGACCCATTGTTGGAGCTTCTAATCACTCTCTAAGCCCCTTTCCAACCTCTCCATAGTCTTAGCTTTTTCTACCAAGGTGGGGAACTCCGTGATAGACAATGGGACCACCATCCTCTTTAGTTCATGTCTTAGGCCTTCTTCAAATTTTCTCCGTCTTCAGGCTTCGATAGTCTCTTGAGTATAGAATCTTGCCAGATGCTCAAATTTGGTAGCATACTCTTGGAAAGTCATGCTACCTTGCTCCAACCTCAGAAACTCTACCTCCTTCATATAACGGGCACATACTGGACACTATTTGGAAAATACTTCTCTAGGAACCTGAATCTGAAACTCTATCAGTCCACCACTTCACCCTTCTCTTCTATCATTTGTTTCTTCCCTTGCCATCAAAATTCAAATTCTCCCATCAAAAAATAGGTGGCAAAGGTAATCTTCTTGCCTTCGGAGCAAGAGGTTGCCTCGAAGATCCTCTGCAGCTCCCTAACCCACTGATATGTCTGATCAAGGTTGGAGTTACTGTTGAATTTAAGAGGCTTGTGCCTCATGAAATCAGCCAATCCCAACTGCTTGTGAGACTGGGAAGAAGATATAGCGGCCCTGTCGACCTGTAACTCCTGAATGTTGGCTTGATGCTGCTGAGCCGTTGCAACATTTTGTTGTTGGATAGTGGAGGCTATAATCACTTTAGCCCTCACTATATGGCCGAGGTCAGTCTATAGGACTGGGGAAGGAGGAGGAGGGGTAGGTGGTCTAGGCGCCATCCTCGACAATCACAAAAGAAGATATCAGAATATGATTATCCCATCAAGAGGGATTTACATTTAAACACATCATATCAACTTAGTAAAACAGGCCCACTACCCTAAGGTTCCATGGATGCTTAGCGGGAATCCTCGTACATGGTGAATAACCAAATTCCAATTGAAGTGAAATCTTTTGGATAAATCAATGCAATTAGGAGGATTCGATGAAAGGACATCAATTCAAATCCTGGATTTTCGAATTGAGAGAGATATTGAGAGAAATAAAAAATTCTCGCTATTTCTTAGATTCATGGACCCAATTCAATTCAGTGGGATTTTTCATTCATATTTTTTTCCATCAAGAGAGTTTTATAAAACTCTTGGACTCCCGAATTTGGAGTATCCTACTTTCACGCAATTCACAGGGTTCAACAAGCAATCGATATTTCACGATCAAGTATGTAGTACTCTTTGTAGTAGCGGTCCTTTCGGGAAGGAAGGATTAGGAAAATCCTATTGATTGCAATTTTCTCTAGACCCCCGGGAAAAGCATGAAAAAAAGGCTCGAATGGTACGATCCCGCCGTCACCCCAGAATGAAAGGGGCGATCTCGTAGTTCTTGGTCTGTGAAGATACGTTGTTAGGTGCTCCGTTTTTTTCCATTGAGGCCAAACCTAAACCTGTGCTCGAGAGATAACTGTCCATATACTGATAAG
>BDMB01000044.1:200584-231785 GCA_016859785.1 Macrotyloma uniflorum | reverse complement strand
GGATCTCACCTGAATCGCCCCATCTATCCTCTTGAGGATAAGTTTGGTTTCAAACCCCGGTTCAAACAGGAGAAGTACGCCATGCTAATGTGCCTTGGATGATCCACATCTTAGGGTTAGGCGCCGATGAGCACATTAAACTATCCATATTATCCAAGAACTAATGCTTTGATACAACTCAATGTAACATACCAAAAATACCTTAGCATACTTATATACTCAAAAGACGAGTCAAAGTTAAAGTCTACTTCTATTACATAGCCAAATAATACTGAACAGAAGTAAAACAAAAATTCAAATCCACTACACTAGGTAGGTAACTCCTATTACATCAGCCCTACTTCTACTACCTTCCAGCTGATTAACCCTCTCCTGACTTGATATCTTCTCTTGTGCAAGTACACGATCATAATAATGGAGCATACACAACATAGGAAATAAGGTAAGCTAGTGATATAAAGGAACTTGTAAAAAAATCAATAATCATACAAGATATTCTATACAAACATGTTTCTAAGTATAAGGACCTACCTAAGGGTTTACACATGATAAATTTCACGTTCACAAACAAGACTGACAACTTTCGAAAGATTATATGGATCTTAGACATCTGAGGCTAACACCTGATGTATCAAATATGATCTTGGGTCTTTATTACAACCGACTTACTGAGTCTATTTCACCTTAGGGTCATCCTCACGCTACTCATTGCTAACACCACATCAGGGTAGTCCCATCTAGTTGTCTTTTAAGAACAATTGACAGAACCTCCATCGACCTCTCACCACATGTGGTCTCAGTCTATATGACTTTGATCCACAATAAGATCTGGATACCTCATACCATATCCCTAGATCCATACACACTAAGTTACCACATGCCACATTTCATTCACACAATAAACTTCTCCTCAATAGGAACTGCACGACCTCATGCCCTTTTTAAAGCTCATCATTCTCAAATCACATAACATTCATCATCATTCAACACATCATTTCACAAAAGTTTGGGTCTAAGATGGTGAATTACCTTCCTACACAATAAGTTCCACCCACACATTTCAACACAGTTTCATTCATTCATAAGCATAGCAAATTTCAATGTCATCCTTAGATTCACAATCCAATACACATAACACACAGCACATCCTCAAGCCAAACTATTTCAGAAACCATCAAGTTCATTATTTCAGACAATGCAAAATTTCAATTCATCATAGTTCCAAATATTTAAAGGAACATTTCAGTGAAACAAACCCTCAAATTAAACACCAACACCTCAATCTCAAAACCCTCATAGTTTTAAATGACCAAATCAAGAACAGATTCAGCCTCAAACTTAACCACCTACTCAGGAATTTTGTAGAATCTTATAAACTAACTAACTTCCCTTACCTTAAGATAGTTCTTCCAAACAACTCACTATCTCTATCAAGGGGCAAAACCCAAGCTTTTCAAGAGTTCTTGATGATTAAAGTAACCACATTATTAGGTGCCCACACTAGCATAGATCTAATTAGAACCAAGAGCAGAAGCATGGAAGGACCCAAGAAGCCCAAAACATCAACCCCATCCTAGCTTATTTTTTAAAATAGAGCACCGGAAATTTACCCACATAGAAATTTCAATCGGTTTAAAGTATTCAACGCTTCAAGAATTTCCTTGTGGTATGCTCGGATCTTGAAAGAGATGAGAAATCAGTAAAAAATCTTAGACAGAACACAAATGTTTTAGAAAAGGGAAATTTTAGAGAGATGGTGAAACTCAATAATAAAGAATGAAATGTTTAGTTTTCTATTTATATACTTGAAAACTTACTAAAAAACTTTCACCCTTTACCAAAATCATTTTTTCCTTCTCACTTAACTACTTTTTACTAGGTTCTTACAATTAATATTAAAAATAAATTTTAATATAAAAATACAAACATTGAGAATTATATTTTAAATGTAAATATTAATATTTATTAATAAAAATTAAATATTATCAAAATATTTTTTTAATTTTAAAAATTATTTAAGGATTTATATTTTTCATAATCAATTTGATTGGTTAATACTAAATTGATTGATGTTATATAAATTTTAAGATAGTTTTTATTATTTTAAACTTTCAATTTGAATATTTTTATAATTTACGAAGCTAAATTGATAGTTTATTTATTAAGTAATAAAAATATTTTGAAAACATATGTTATTAGCAAACATTGACAATGATATACTAAAAATATTAATAAATACAAATAAACATAGTCACTACTATAAAAAAATTGTTAAACACAACCATTGACAATAAAGATTGAGGAATACAAATATTGACAATGACATTAACAAAATTTTAATCTCCATAATAGTGTCCAGTTCCAGAACAAGGATGATGTGGATTTCATCGTTGTGGTTGTTGCTCTTGAATTTCAGGAGGAATATGTGGAGGATTTTCTTCTTCATGAACCCCCGGATTTTGGAATGAAATTGAGGAACTACCTAGTTGGTAAAGAGAATTCATGTAAGCATGTGCCTAAGCTAGAGTTGAAAAATCTACTTCAAATAAGTTTGAGAAGATATCCTCTGAAGTTGCTGCAAAAAGAATTTTCTCTATCAACTGTGTTTGGTTTTGGCATCACATATTGCGAAGGTAAGGAAACATGTTGTTGAGGATTGTCATATGATGGTGCGGAAGACGTATTAGTTTCAAAAGTTGCTCTAGTCCTTGGTTGTTGGTGGGCTTTTGAATCTTCGAGTATTTGTGGTACAAATAGAAAAAATGATAGAATTGTCAATTTACCATTTCATGCATTCTCTTATGTGAAATAATGGGCGTTGCATTGGATGACTGACTAATGTCAACTCATGTTTGTTGTTCCATATGTTGATCCAGTGAGCATGTTTTGTTACCCAATTTTTATCGTGTCTTTCCCTCATGTGAATCTTGTGTAGGTCCTCCAAATTATTTAATGGAGAAAGGATTCTTATAATAAATCGAATTGTAACTTCATTCTATCATATTAGTGCCATTCAACAATTCCAAAACAAATGATGGTTGTACATGTAGTCCACAATTGGGCATCGTACTAGGATTGATCTTTGCAACTCCTTATATGGGGTCCATAAAAAATTCCACCAAAAAATAATTTTTGTTATTAAAAATAAAACAAAACAAAAAATGACATGCGATGTCATGTCTAAGATTGTAAAAGTGATGAACAAACACTCCTTGTTTTGCTTCGCTGCTCTACACATTTCCTTATACAACACAACTAAACAAGAAGATCCCTAGCTATAGTGCCTAGAACGTCTAAAATTAGTTAATAAAGTTAAATACATAACATGAACTTTGCTGCTTATTTTGTTAGCATCAAAATACCTCCAATTAAACATAATATATATGGCCCTACAATGGACGTGAAGTTGTCCTTCTCATGATTCTTCTGTGATCTATAAAATATTTTTCCTATGCCACTTTAGCTTGATCATAGAGTCAATTAATGAATCTCCTTTGACACAATGCCTAAATATGTGTCACACATTTCGTCCCAATCAAACATTGTTGGGCCAATGATTGGTAATCCATAAACTCTTAACCCGAGTTGAAATGCAATATCCTAAAGGGTTGGAAAATAGAATTTGTGAGTTTCAGGTCTCCACCTTTCTACTAAAACCGTTAACAAAGCATGATCAACCTTTAGATGTCTTAACTTTGCTACTCTAGTAAAGCCTACTTGTTCTAGTAATGGAACAATTAAAGGGTGGGCTTCTAACATTGAATGACAATAAGATGATATAATATTTTCAGTGTCTTGTAATTTTAATAGATTAGGCACAATATGTATTCAAATAGAAATAAAATGTAAGTAAATAAAGATGATATGCTAAACTTACCATCATACCAATGAAGAAAGATTTATGTTTATTTTGCTAAGACAACAACATTTTAGCTCGCTAATATTTCAGTTATGTGATAAATCATCTTTGAAAGAGAAAAAAAAAAAAATAGATAGTTGGATGCAAGTGAGAATAATAAGATGTAAGCTAAACAAAGTCCTACCATGGGTATTTATATGCAACTTTAACATTGGATTCCATGATTGGTCTGCATGCATCTCAAAATGCATCTTCCTTGGTTGAGATAAGATAAAGTATGGTCGAAAGGTGGTGAAGTGTGCCTAACAAGTCACAGTCACTCGATCTATATGTGCTCCTTAGAAGATATCTTTCTTGGTTAGGAGAAGAGAAAGTTTGATTAGAAGGTGGTGAACTGTACTTGACAAGTCACAGTCACTCGATCTATGTACTCATTAGAAAGCATCTTTCTTAGTTGGGAGAAAATAAAGTATGGTCAGAAGATAGTGTAGTGTGCTTGACAAGTCACAGTCACTTGATCTACGTGCTCCTCAAAAGACATCTGTCTTGGTTATATGATTATAAGGTGGTGAAGTGTGTTTGACAAGTCATAGTCGTTCGATCTACCTGCTTGTCAGAAGAAATCTTTTTGGTTGAGAAGAGAGAAAGTATGGTCAGAAGGTGGTGAAGTGTACTTGACAAGTTACTATTACTCGATATATGTCCCAAAAGACATTTTTCTTGATTGAGAGAAGAGAAAGTATGGTTAGAAGATGGTGTAGTGTGCTTGACAAGTCACAATCACTCGGTTTATGTAGTCTTTAGAAGTGATCTTTCTTGGTTGGAAGAAGAGAAAGTATGGTTAAAAGGTGGTGAAGTGTGTTTGACAAGTCACAATCACTCAGTTAACGTGCTTTTCAAAAACCATCGTGGTTGCTCCCTTCATTACCATTAAAAATATAATAAGGCATAACTTTGTGCACTTCACATGTTACCATTCTCATATGCATTCTCCTTCTTTGCTTGTTCACTATTTTGACTCTCCAAATCTCTTTCTACCTTCTTTATTTTCAAAAAATGGGTTTTGTATATGTAATTGTTTACTATGATGACACCATGAACAATTATCTTATTGAAGGACTCACCTTCAACTCAATATCAACGAAATTGGTACCTTTAAGGAGAGGTCTATGTCTACAAACTCTGAATAAAATCATGTACAAAAAACATCAGAAAGATGAAAAATGAAAAGGTAACAACCATACATTTTCGGTACAATAAGACTTAGGTTTAGAGTTAACAATTACATAGTTGTAGAGTTGAAGGATGATGAGACATTGAAGCAATCTTGAACATACATGATTCAAATGTACTTCAATCAAGTATTGAACTATATGTTACATTTGAATCTTGTACTTCATCATTTACCCAAGCTTTGCCACCACAACTTTCACCCTCATTGAACCATACCCACGACGTCAAAAAATCACATATGGCAATAAATAATATCAATTAAGAAAATGACATTCAATCGTACACCCAACTTTTAAGTGGTCTTTTCATGAACCTTAATGATATAGAATCTTAGTCAAGCCAAAAACCACCCATAGAAGAACATGCTATTATAGGTCTTCGAACAATTTTTTTTTATCCTTTTAGTGAGGATGAAGATAAAATCCTTAACCAAAATCAGGATGAAGAAGAAGAAAAAGAAGTTCATCTACTTTCAAATATTCCTTCATCACAACCAAGCATACCACACAACCCACCACAACATTTTTTTAACTTCACAACTCACATACAACCAAATGACTTGGAGTTTGGCCATGTCCTAAATCAGAAAATAATATTTTATCCATCCAGAATACTATTTGTTGGTCAACAATTCACCACAACAGAACGAGTACATGATGCTATTAACCAATTTCATATTGTAAAGCATTTCACTTACAAGGTCAAGCTATCAAGCCTAGTTAGGTTTGTCATGCAATGTGTTCAAGACAACTGTGACTGGAGATGTCGAGCAATATTGCGTACCAAAGAGTAATATTAGGAAATAATTAAACTGGAAGGGCAACACACTTGTCTTTTCACCTCTCATTTCACAAGATCATAACAAGTTGCGATCATGAATGATTTTCCAAACAATTCGTGATATTGTTGAGATTCATCCTTCAATGCCTATTTCTACTATTATAGGACATATCAAGTCAACTATAGGTTATAACATCAGTTACCGAAAGGGATGGTTAGCCAAAAAGTTTGTAGTTGAAAGCATTTACAACAATTGAGATGAGTCATATCATAAGTTACCTTCTCTATTGGAAGCAATGGAATTGTATGTTCCCAACTTCATTTGGAAGATGAATACACAACCCGCGTATCAAGGTGAGTTGGTGGACGAGAATTACATTTTCTTTAAGAGAGTATTTTGGACATTCAAACCATGTATTGATTGTTTTCGTCACTGCAAGTCTATTGTTTGAGTGGATGGAATATTTTTATACGAAAAATACAAATGGACCTTATTGGTGGCAATTGCCGTGTAACATGATTCCAATTGCATTTGCTATTGTATAAGGTGAAAATGGTTCTTTTTTTAAGAAACCTACAAAGATACGTAACCTCTCAAGAGGGGTTGTATCTCATTTCAAACTATCACAAGGCCATAAGAAGTGCATATTGTAGAATTGGAAGTGGTTGGACAAAAAATAATTTTGTGCATCTGTGTTGCATTAGACATATTGCACAAAACTTCATGCGATGTTTCAAAAATGTTGCACTAAAGAAAGATGTCGTCATTATGGGTAATTATTTTTTTTCTTAAGTCTTTAATATCATCAATACTTTATTTACTTAATAGTTTCTACACTTTGCTAGCTACTTATATTAATTACACTTTTAAATTTTTTTTGTAGCATATGGCATGAGTGAACATAGATTTTTTTACTATTACAACATAGTAAGAGATAATAATCTTAAAGTAGCACAATTGTTGGACAAGATCCTAAGGGATAAATGGACACTTGCATGCGACAATAGATGATTGTGGAGATACATGACAACAAACCTAATGGAGTCAATTAATTCGATCTTAAAGTAAATAAGAAACCTCCCAATTTACTCAATGGTTATGACAACATACACCCGTTATAATAAATTCTTCATAAAAGAGGTAGGGAGGTAGGGAGGTAGTTGTCATGATTACAACTGGTCATATATACTCTGAAGTCGCTTAAAAAACATTGCAAGATGCACACTCAAAGGAAAATACTCATAAAGTCATCAATTTTGATAGATCAAGCATAAGATTTATAGTGGAGGAGACAAATCATCCATGAGAAGTCCGACCAGTTTGGAGATTTATAATTAGGTTAGATGAGATGTGGTACTATGGGTGTGCTTGTTGTGTGCAAACATGCACATCATTACTTTAACATGTACATCGCTCCAATGTATACATTACAACAAGTTTCTAAGGTTTGCGAAAGACAATTTGGAGAACTCAGACATGAAGACTACTAGTCAACTTACACAGGCCCAACTTTGTGCCCAAACTCGGAATTGTATAAAACTTCAAAGGGTTAACCCAAGTCAAATAGAATAAGAATAAAGATGAACATTATAGAACAACATGGTTGTGTAAAAAAATATTCCAATTGTCACACCCCTGGTCATACCAAGAAAACATGTCCCAACATTGCTCATGCATTTACTTCACGTTGTTAATTTATATTGCTTAGAAATTATTCTTCTTCCATATATGATATTTTGAACAATATTATTAATGAAATTTTATTTAATATTTTTCATGAAACTTGCAATTTAAAGTTAATTATTATTTCTTATTTCAATTAGTTTTATAGTTACAATTTCTTATTAAAATTAATCAAAAGTTGCTCATGTGACCTACTTTTCTTTCTTTTTTGACAAGTTTAACCGATTCTTTTATATTTCATTTTATTATTTTGCAATAATATTAATGTAAGGTAATTCAATACTTTAATTCATAAGGAATCCAATACAATATCCAATGTTACAAATTTAACTACTAATTAAATATCTTACTTTTACCTTACAAGAAAATTTTTTAAGCAATTTTACCAACAATTTAATAAAGACAATAACACCTTACACAATGTTCTGAACCTACTTTACCAACAATTAAAGACAATAACAACTTTATTAGGAGTCTAATAAAGAAAATAACTCACCACACAAAGTTTCAATTGTTCAATTCGATATAATCAAGACAAACCATCCACTTTTACTATTCATGTTTTTTTGCAACTTCTCTATGAATTACATGGATGCCAATTTATAACAACTATACTTTTATTACGAAATATATCATACTCGAACTTTAAATGGCAAACTTTGATATATCAAACATAGAAAATTTGATAAATTCTTACCTAGCTGCTATGTTTGCAAATGGGAAAATAACATACAATCACGAGGGAGTGAGCTTCGAATGTCCGTCTCCTAAATTATTTAGGATCCTAAATTCACTGAGTTGAAAGAAAGAATATGTCGTGCATTAGGCATTCCTGATAATACCAAGTTTAGGAAGTTGTACTATCGTAAATCAAATATTAATGGTGAGTGATTAATTATATATGAAGTTATTCTTTTACTAATAGATGTTCATGTAGTAGATAATTTTCTAGAAGTATAATTTTCCTATAGATACAATATTTGAATTATATGACTTGTTTGTAAGATCATCAGAACAAATTACCATGCTTTTAAACCCACCAACCACAAGTCCTTTATCAAATCCTCAATCAATCACTGTTATTAAAGTCATAATTTATTTTGGTGGACCTCTAAAGCGTGTCACCATAATGGAATCTCCTCAAGGTTATGACTTGATATTGATGAAAAAATATTTTATCCTAATTTAAGTGTCTAATAATGTTATATTAATGTTTATAATGTGTTAACAAAGCTTAATTAACCTTGATTTGTATTATTGGGCCTTTGGAAGCCTTAACACAAAATTATGTATAAAAATAGTAAATTAGCATTGTTTTATTGTATACGGTTAGTGACATAGATCGACTGTTTTACTTATCATTTTTTTTACAGATCTTTTTAAAATTATGATTCAAGTTGTGTGATAATCTAGACACATTCAGCTTTCCAGAGGATCCAGAATCACTAAATTCGGAGTTGAATTGAATTTTATATAAATTATTAAGGTGGGGTTAAGTGCACCAGGCCGGCCCAATTGACATACTTCAGTAAATTAATTACCCAAAATTCTCTAGATCTCCAAAATTAATGAGAACGGTGGAGTTTTTAAGCTAACTTGTAGATCTTTCAAAAGGGACCGGAACTGTCCAATTTGGACAAGAAACGAATAAACTGAACATGATTGAAGTGTACGTTACTGCACTGGAGCGAGCCTGGCGCGTCCCTTGGAGTTTCTCTCAAGTAACTGGATCACCTACGGTGGTTAACCTTGTAATAATTAATTGTACAGTAGTATAACCTATAAATAACTTGTCTTAAGTGTCAAAACGTGTGTTGATGAAACTTTATTCAAATCTAGATCAATCTATTTGAATTCTCTCAAAGCTCTTCCGCGCACACCATGGTTTTCACTTGCGTTCTACGTTTTCTCCATTTTCATGTATGTGTTCTTCCGTTTTCACCATTGTTCTTCATGATTTGGATCTGAATTCTCTTCTTCCACCATGCTTTTATGTTTTCTATACTGTTTGGATGATTTAGATTAGGTTTTACTGAATGAAATTCCAGGGAAATGTTTGCGCATGTCTCACAATGCTTAGATTTGAATCCTTGACTTTGCCTAACTTGTGGAGACTTTCGTAATTGATTGTTGAAGCTTGCAAACTTTTATGGTGAATTCTTAATTGAAGAAATTAGGTTTTCACAATGTTGAGATCATTCAAAAGTTAAGATTGGCTTGAGCACGTAACACTTTCCAAGAATTGAGTTCTTTGCTTTCTTTAATTTTCCATGCTTAGTAGTGTAGTGATTTTAATGTTTCCGCACTTTTAATGCTTTAAAACCTGGCTGGAATTGATTTTTAATTAGGGAGGAAATGTTTCTTTCAACTGGATTGGGGCTTAGGTCACTCAAATGTCTTTTGAGGGGTGAGTTAATTGGGATTCACCCATGGCTTAAGCTTTGTGAAGATTGTAGCACTTTCAAACTAATTCTAAGTCAATTGCATCAATGTTAGGTAGATTTAAATGCTTTGATTTAATGCTTTAATCAACTCTTAGATGATTTAGGATGTTAGTTTAGGTCTGGTCCAGTTTAGACATTAGTTTAGATTCACTTTCATGCACTAGGTAGTGTAGCTTAGTTTGATTTTGTTTGAAATTCCATTTTAATTTTCTTGCACTTCAAACCCCCTGGAAAATACTTGAAAATTCATAAATATTCATTGGTGCATTCATTCCATTGATCACACATTGCATTTGCCACTGATTTTGATTTCTGACCAAGTGACACTATTAACCACGGTCAGATTTTTAGCCAAACACATAAAAAATATCTCCATTCGGTCATCTCCCATTTTTAAAACCCAAAACACAAAAGTAACTTCATTTCCATCGACCAACCATACATTTCCTACCTTACATTTCATTCTTGAGCGAGACATTTTGCTTCATTTCACCTCTGGCCTAGAGCACCTATTTCTGGTCCATTCCTGACTCGGTCAGAACCATTTTCTACATTTTTCACCGAACCATTGAAAACTTTCCTCGACCAATAATTTGCATGCATTCATAAAATATACATTCCATTGCATTCCAACCATTTTTACATAAAAACCACACAAAAAGTTTTCTCTGACTGAGAATACTATTCATGTCGGTCAGAATTCATTTTCTTGTATTTTTCACTTAGCCATTGACATTTTCCCTCGGTCAAGAATTTGCCAGCATCCATATTTCACCCATTAAAGTTCATTCCATCAATAATTTTGTAAAAACCACAAATAGTTTTGTCTCTGACAGAGAGGTGCACCATTTGTGCACCAAACTAGCACCAGATTCACTCATCCTCGGTCAAGACCTTGATTTTTACATTTTTTGTGCACCACGCCTTTGTAAAATATCCATATTTTTGCATTTCCTAACGTTCTGTGCAGGTATCTCATTTCTGACTAACTTTTTGGTCCATTTTCACTACATTCTCGGTCATTTGCCATTTCTATTCACATTTTCTGCACCAATATTTTTACCATATCATTCATTCATTATTTAAATCATTCTGGCTCATTGTTGACCGACACATTCATTCACCATTTTATTTTGACCAAGAGTGCCATTTTTGGCTTAATTTCTGACTAGTGTTACTGTTCACCACGATCAGTTTTGTGATTTTTGTGATTCTGCACAGTTTTTCACTATTTTGCATTCCGTTTCATTCCCATTCATTGAATATAGGATTCTAACCCCATTTTAGTTTATTTTGTAGTTTAATATTGCATTTAGTTGTATTTCATGCATTTCATTCCCCATTTTGGACTTTTCATGACTCATCCATCTATTCTCACTACTTCCCTGGATTGATATTTTCGTTCCCACTGTACTACATTCTTACTATTTTAGGGGAATCATTATTTGTAAAGCGCATAGTACGACATATTGCTCTTTCAGATATATACAAGTTTGTATCTTAGAAAAATGATGATTCAACTCAATTGGACTTTCAATTAACTATTTGATAAAATAAGTGAAATATTAGATTATGAAGACAAAAAATAGATTACAAAAATCAACTATAGATGATCAATACAAGTTGTCAACCAACAACTTGTTCATAAGTATGACTCCATAGAAATCAAAACTAATAATGAGAATACGTAGAAAAAGAACATTTTAATTTTATTCAAATATTTAATGGAGTCAAATATGGGAAAAGATTGAATTATTTGTGAAAACTAGAGACCTGCGTCCCCAAACACATCTGAGGATCAAAATCATGATTTCAGAGATAATATACATTGATCATAATAAGAGAGAAAAAGAAAAACAATGATGAATATTCTAAATTAATTTTCTTGTTGTTTTATTTTTGTACTGGATAAGGAACCCTTACCCGAGAACATGTCGTATACAAACTGAGATGATAACGGCTTGGGCCTAACCTCAAAGCCCATGCAACATAATCACGGGGATCTTGGTGTCGGTTACGATTCACCATTATTAATAGAACTTGAGAATCTCGGTATTTAATAGTATCCCAAGAATCTCGGTATTTAATAGTATCCCAAGGATCTCGGTATCAGTTACGATTCGCCTAGGTAATATGTTACTATTCTTTATTATAAATATAAGGTCTCACTCCAAGTATGAGGCATCGAAACTTAATCCCACTTTCTCAATACTCCTTATCCTATATCTCCTGTTTAACACTGCCTTAACTCTTACTGACTTGAGTGTCAGAGTGTTTTCGCAAGTACCCTCATTCGGTTCAACATCCAGAACAAAGGACCAATACTAGAAATATATCTCCGAATAGTATTCGGCTCAAATAAAATACTATCCGTGTAAGTACAATTTTAATATTTTATTTCAATGTATCTTTTAACATATATTTCATTTCATTTGCAGTTTCCATGAATTTGAATAATTTAATTATATTTTCTTATTATTGAATTTTTATATATCTATTAAATAATTTCAATTTATAATTATATATTTTCATCATTATGAATTACAAAAATTACTAATATATATCTAAATAATATAATATTAAATATTTTATTTTTAACTTCAAATATTATTTAAGTAAAATAATATTAATTTTTAAATACTATATTAATAAATATAAATATAAATATATATATATATATATATATAATATAATAAAAAATTTATTATTTAATATATATTAATATATCTATCTAAATAAAATAATTAATTATATATATTTTATTATAATATTAAATTTTTATTTTTAATAAAATATTTAATTTTAATTTTAAATATTTTTTAATATTTAAAAAAAAAACTATTTAGAAATAGATTGCCACCGAACCGAATTCCAACAAATAAAGTAAACAAAATTTTGAAATTGAAAGTAAATTATATTACTTTTGTAAATAAATTGTGAGTAAGTAAGTTTATTTTAATAATATTTTATTAAAAATGATATTATTTATGTAAAAAACTTAAAAAAAAATAAAATTTACAAGTATTTAATATAATTATATATATACATAGTTCTAAATGAGAAATACACCGATCACTAAAGAGTTGGTGAAGCTAATGATGGTATAGTGAAGAAGTGGCAAGAGCGAGAAAAGTTGATGGAGAGAGAAGAGGTTAAGTTTTATTATGTTAAGTCCAATCCAAACTTATGGTCATAGAAGAGGCTAAGTTTTATTTTGTCAATCTAATATAACTTTTCTAATTTAGTTTAGGGTTCTCTCTCTCAATTGTTGTTTTACTGTTATATAAGTTGTTTAACATTTTTTTATATATATATATTTTCCATATCTCGTTAATTCGATTTTAGAGTTGGTTCCTCACTTTGAAACCAAAAAATAAATCGAATTTATCAGTTCAGAAAAGTTTCCATCTAAAAAATCTAAATTTTTTTATGTATACATTATGTTTATATGAATTTGGATCGTGTTCTCTTCACAATTAAGAAGAAAATTCTTGTGTAATAAAGTTTAATTCTTTAAATAAAAATTAACCAATTCATTATTTCATTAAATTACACATTTATATCGTTTATGAGTTAGATTAAATATTAAACCTAATAAATTATCAAAATTTATTTTCTAAGAATTTCCTTTTAACTTTAAACAGGAAAAGGGAGAGGATTTAAAATTACTTTTTTAATATTTTTATTAATTAAAATTAATAAAAAAAAAAGAATGAAAGATAATAGAGAGCTATCGAACCTTTTTTAAACGATAGTTGTGCATATAGATTTATAAAATTAAAGGAGTTATATCTAATAAATATATACATTATTTTATTTATTATGATATATAAAGATAATAAAATAAAATAAAATCTTCGCATATTTATTAAATATATTTATTTTTAACATGATTAAATCATATTTATAAAGTAAGAAGATAACTATTATAGTTTAATATTATAGTTTAATATGTATGAACTTAAGGGTATTTATAGGATATCTACCTTAATAATGATTAAAATAATGTAGATTAGAACTTTATGTGGTTAAGGTTGATAAAGACTCATTAATTATTTTAAAGAGATAATAGGTAATGTTACCCTAAAGTGATATATTGGTTATGAAGTGTTGTGGGATGATTCTGAGATGAAAAAAATTTAGAAAGTTAATTTTGGGAAGATCCTTAATTCTTGATTATGTTATATGTGTTAGCTCTTAATATTTGAAATTAATATAGACTTCTTTTGGAAGTCGTCAATTTAGTGTATGATTATATTTGTGTGTAAAGTTTTGGGTAGACTCTTATACTTACTTTCAAATTTGTATTATTGAATTGATTATTATATATTTTTTTAACGTTCAAAATATTTAAGGTTTAATATGATCGTATATTTATATATAAATAAATAATAGATTATAATGAAAAAATAAAAGTAGGAAGTAGATTAAACTTTATGAATTATAATAAATTTTTAATAGTACCTAGGAAGTAGATTAAATTTTATTTATAAATTATAATAAATTTTTAATAATATTAGATACAAATTGAAATTCCCAAATATATTTTAGATAGTTTAGTAGATATTAATGTAATAGTGATAATAATTATTTTCTAGTAAGAATGAATTAGTAAAATGTATGATTTTTTGTATATTACAAATTCATCCGTGTAATAATATTTTTGATGAAATAAATTGAATCGAATAATTCTAAATAAATATGAATTTTCAGCAATAAGTGTAAATAATTTGATTTGTAAAATTTAATTAAGAAAAAATTCAATTAAGTTGTTATGTTTAAAACAGTTCAACTTTTCTTTTGATAAAGTTCACGTGGATATCACATTACTTTACTTAAGCTATTTCGAACAGTCCAATCATTCCACCAAATGAACTAAAAAGAAATTCATATATATTTTTTTTTATGACCAGAAAAATAAGAATGAAGATATATAAATAGTTTTGTATTTTGATTATAATGAAGAAGAAAAAAGCATGTTAGATATTTGAACTTGAATTCTTAAAGATATTTGTTTTCTGGTGGTGATATGATGAAGGATGATTTTCGGATAGCAGTTCTTTTCGATCATCGGAGGAATTGTCTGGAAAAAATATTGACAAGTCATTGCATTGATCGAGAATTAAATGTGATTGTATTGTATTCATCATATATGTGTCAATCTTATCATTCATTTACAATACTTTAATATCAATAAAAAAATGTTAGATTATTATAAATAAATGTTTTCTTTAATTCTTACTTTTCAAATAATTAAGTCTCCCTTATTTTTATATATAATAAAATATATAATTATATTGAGAAAATATAATGTATAAGAAAAATAAGTTAATTAGATGGACAAAATAATTTTCAGTAATTATATATATTATTCCACATCACACGTATTCTATGTTTATCATTTTTCTCCATCTCTCTTTTAATTTTTTTTTTATATATGTACATAATTTTCTTTTTATTTCTCTCTCTACGAGCCAACTAGCATGGTGGTGCTTGTGAATTATTTTTTAATAAATTTTGAGGTGGCATAAAAATAATTTTATATTAATTTAAATACACTAATAAAATTCAGGATATTCGTGGTCCTTCCTGAACTCACGCACGCACGTATGTATAATTAATATAAAGTATTATTTTATAATAAATATTCTTATTAGGGTGGATAATATTCAAGATACATCCGAATGGCTTTTATTTGCTTTGATTTTTTAGGAGCGAAAGGGAGTGTTTATGTGATTATATATATTCCGACGTTAAAAAAAAATATAATAAATAAGATTAAAGTTTAATTAAATAATTATTTTATCTCGATGAAATAATTATTTATAATATATTCTAGTATCAGATTTTTTTTTTTTATCTAAACTATTTTATATAAAATTTTATTTTTGTGAGAAAGAGAATATAATAGTAAATTTATATATATATATATAATTTAATTATTTAGTTAAATAAAATATAATTAAGTTTAGAAAATAAAATAAAATAAAAATAAATGGTTAGAGAAAAAATAAATGATGAGCGATTATAGAAAAGATAAATTATGAGTAGATAAAAATAAATAATGTGAGATTATTAATATTTTAGAAAATATTACGAGATTACTAATATTTTAAAATATATTGTGAAATTATTATTATTTTAAAGATATTTTAAAGTTATTTTTATTTTAAAAGATAATGTGAGACTATTAATATCTTTAAAGATATTATGAGTTTGATTTAATTTTCAGAAGTCCGACTCTACTTATATAAATAGGCGTTAAACCCTCTCTATTTTTCATTTTAAATTTTTTCTAACATTTAGAAAAACCTTAGAGGAGATGACTAGAGACGACACGTGAGGAGTTGAGAGCATAACATCTCAAGGCGTCGTGTAGTGTAGTATCTCTAGACATCGCGAGGCCTTACATCTAAGACGTTGCGTATCTTCATTTGAGGTAAGAGGAGGAGTGGGAAATGTCTCATGTGTGAGATACTTATGAGAATTTTGGATAGAGAGGCAACCCCTAAGTCTCAATAGGATTTTGTTTGCGTTGAGGCAACCATAAACCCTCATAATTATGATGAGTTGCGATGTGTTTCCGAGTTATTTGTGTGTTTTGAGAAGTCTAAGCTTTGGTTTAGCAGGGTGAAATCCAAGTTAAGACTTGGTCAGTTGAAAAGTTTAGGCATTAGCTTAGCAGGGTGAAATCCAAGTTAAGACTTGGTTGGTTGAAAAATTTAGGCATTAGCTTAGCATTCGAAAATTCCAAGTTAAGGCTTGGTTAGTTGAAAAGTCTAGGCATTAGCTTAGCATTCGAAAATTCCAAGTTAAGACTTGGTTAGTTGAAAAGTCTAAGTATTAGCTTAGCATTCGGAAATTCCAAGTTAAAACTTGGTCAGTTGAAAAGATTAAGCATTAGCTTAGGATTCGGAAATTCCAAATTAAGACTTGGTTAGTTGAAAAGTCTAAGCGTTCGCTTAGGATTAGGAAATTCCAAGTTATACTTAGTCAGTTGAAAAGTTTAAGCAAATGCTTAGTAGTGTGAAATTCCAAGTTATGCTTGGTCAGTTGAGATATGTGATGTGTTTGTGTGTACATTTTCGTTCTTATGCGTGTTTAATTTTACCTATTTTCTTATAAGTATTTATAACATATGAGATATATTCCTCATTCTTCTATTTGTATTTTTGGTATTTTTGTTTGGGTTAGACACTTTTATAGGTGAACGTATGTTTGAGAAGAACAAAGAGTAGTTGGCATATGAAGCATAAGTTTTCTATGCCTTGATTTCGTGGATACTCTAATTAGGTGCGATGTTGGAAAAATAAAAAGATTATTTATTTTGAAGAAGTCTATTTGAAGTTTATTATATTTTTATGATTAAGAACTTATAAAGGATATTTCAAAGGATAATAATATTTTATTTAATTTTTCACATCTAAAAAGAGTTATTATTATTATTATTAGATATACAGTATGATAGTGTGAAAGTGTATGTCTAGAGAGTTCTGGCTAGGAAAAACTTGGTATTTAAGAGTGTCCCTTAGTGACCCACCTCTCTTTCTTGGAAACTTACTAGGTGTATGGGTTCACGATCTACCACCGTTGTTCTAGTAGACAATATTACTCATAGTAAGAGTTTTATTTTGAAATCTTATTTCCTTGTTTTTGTAATTTTTTTTATTTATGAAGTGAATATATTTGAATTCTTTACTTTCATTTTTTGTAAATTTTATGTTTATTAATTAAAAAATTTGGGTAGAAGGGTGTTACACCTTATTCTCTAAGTGATACTTGTAACTCCAAGTGAGTCTTGCAGAGATCATGTCCAACCTAGTCATGAGGATCAATTTTAGGTTGATAAATAGTTTTTTTTTTTTTTTTTCAGTCGCTTACCTTGCCTTCAAATAATTGATTTCCCCTTTAATGTAGTACAGGGACAACCAAAGTGTCAAATCCTAGGAGCAATGAAAGAGTGGAATCTTAATCCGGCAATGTAATGAATGATCAGGGAAAATGAGATATGAGTGTAATGTAAAAATGATTGGTTGAGTGCTAGGGTGTTTGTAGATATGAGATTTTTTTTTCTAAATTTTATGGAGTGAATGAATTTTTATTTACTAAGATATAGAAATCTGACCGTGGTGAATAGTGGTAATGGTGCACTGGTTTGTTGATACAGTGGTTATGATCAATGAAATGTGTGATGATTAGATGATGGGTTGATGTAAGTTTGACTAAGAGTTATAATGAAAGATGATAAATGAATGTGAGCGTATGAATGTTATTGTCTTTGAATATTTCTGTGTTGAATGAAAAGATTTGGAATATGAATGCAACTATGGATGGATATGTATCACTAATGAATGGCTGAGTCAATGCAAGAAGTATGATTTAAGGAGATTAATTTTGTTGTTTTTCTAATGAAGTGAATGAATCAATAAATGCAGGTGTTGAATGAATCGATATTTCATGTGATACTTAAGTGCATGGCTATTGATAATGAAGATAGGATGTATATGATAGAGGGGGCTTTCAAAGGTTCAGAATGCACAATGTAAATACATAAACTAAAGTGCAGAATAAAGATTAGATGCTGAAATGAATTGTAGAAGTGTAAACATGAATTTTAAAGTGAAGCTACCTAATTTGGATTAATGCAAAGTACCAAATGTAGAGATTATGCAGTAAAGAAAGTGTTGGAATGAATCTTTGAATTAAAATAGAAACAAACTACTAAGAATCACTAAACCAAAAATTAGGATCAATCTAGGCTATAAACTCAAATATGGAAAAAATGACCAAAACAAGAACAAATCAAAAGAAGAACAATTTCACACTATGCTGAAAAATATCATTTTATTGGACCTTAATGCGACCATGCGATCTTGAAACTGAACTGATACAAAATTAAAAGGATTCAAAAATTTCAATTGAAAGAATAGTAAAATAGAAACATTACAAAGATCTGCGGAAGTTTAACAAATTACAATCAAGCTTAGAGGTGCTAGATTCACTCAAGAACACAAAGCAAGAACCTTACATGTAAGTTTCCTCACATCAAGCTCTCTTGAAAGACATTCAAGTGTTCCATATTTTCAGGTGAATACTAAGGAATCCTCCCTCACTAATTATAAACCGTAGAACAACGAAGAAACTACTTTCTACCGAATCAAGACAACTTGCATGAATTTTAAAGGTAGCTAGAAGTAAAATCGCAAGAGAATTAAAATGCAAAAACTGAAACAATGAAAGAACTCTAAGTTCTAGCCAATCTTGAAGGTTGATCTTCACTTCATTCGTTCATCCAATTAACCAATCAAATATACGTTCAAAGATTCGTAAAGAAACACAGCTTCACTTTCATTCTTGACCAAGAAATGATTGCAAAGTAAACCAAGAAGAGGGATTAACTTCAAGCATTGTGTAACGAGTAGAATTCTTTTCACTACTTCGATTTCAAGCTGTAAAATCTTAAAACATGAACTAAACGCAAGAATTGTAAAAGAAGAACGAGAAGAGGCACGAGAACAGAAGAGAATATGAAGTTAGAAACATTTCTTGAAGATAAAGCAAGACAATACAAAGAAAGTTCTAACCGAAATAACTGAATGCTCGAAATCCATGTATTATGAACTCTAAACGCTAAATTGAATTATTCTTTATGCTAATTGTGCTAAATTACATTGCCTAATCATCTATTTATACTATAAAAGTGTTATAATGATTTTAGGGGCCTTGGAGAACCGGAGAGGGCCTATAACTTGAGAGGTACTCGTCACCTGAGTTAGCTATAGGTCAGCGAACTTCAGACACGTGGTAAAAATACATTTCTGCTCCAAATCATGCGATTCGACTTTCTATGGAAAGCTTGTTGAGTCTTCTTTATAATGCCACTTAATCACGATTTTTAGAGGTCTGTAGCAAAAGATATAAATAAAACAGTGAACATACCTCATGCTATGAGTAGAATAAAATGTTGCTATTTTATGCTACATGTTATATGAATTTTTATCTTGGCTTCTGAATTTCTAAAAATCCATTTTGTGCTTAATTATGTTAAATTACCATCCTAAGAATATATTAAAACTTCTGTTAGCATTTCTAATCAAGCAGAATCAAAGTTCTAAGTGATACTTGTTACTTCAAGTGAGTCTTGCGGAGATAATGTCCAACCTAGTCACGAGGATCAATTTCAGGTCCGTTGTGCCTATAGGCCGAGTACTTATCGGTTAGGGCTGACAAGTACTTACTAAGGGTTGGTGGAGGCCCCAATACCTATCTGGTACACAAGTTCCCCTAGTCATGAGACCTAGAAGGATGATATGACTAAGACAACATAACTTTTGAGGGTCGATAGCTATTTGTTCGTATGGAGTCGGCTCCATTCAAGTAGTCTATAGTCTAACTGGTATTCAGGAGACTAAAGCCGTGTCTGGAGTGGGTTGCTCCCAGTTTGAAAAAAATTCTTTGAAATAGGTGGGAAAGGATGTGTTCAAATGGGAAGTTTCTCTCTCCTTGCTTATGTGGAGAATTATGTTTTGTAGAGTTGAGGAGTCAAGCCTACTATTGCTCACAAGGCTCGAGGTGGTTTTCATCATTGTTGGAGACGATTCAATTTCCATCATTTTGGCTATAAGTATAGGAGAAAAGTTTTCAGATGCATTCACTTATCTCACTTTACTTCTCTTGCTCAATCTTTTCTTACCGGCATGTCTTCGTCTTCCTCATCATTGGGGTTTGAAGGTGTCGAGAGTCATTGGTCGGATCAAGCAAGTGAGTATGGTTCGTTCATGGATCAGTCAGAGGAAGGGTCCTCGGCCTGTGAAGTGCGAGAGATAGGAAATGCCGATGACCATTCGACGTCCTTGGATGAACGAGAATGGGTGAAATGGTGTCGACTTGCCCACATGACGCGAGCTGGCTATGAGTGGGTGGATCCGTCGATCTTGTTGTATTTCTCAAGCTTTTGCCAGATGAAGCAAATATCGTTTGTGGAGAGCTAACATTTGTTGGCTGAAGGCTATGGTAATGACCTCATATTTGTTAGGCAGTGTAGGCCAATTAACCATGTGTGCCATAACTGAGAAGACTCCGAGAAGGACTTCTTATATATGTATGCCTATTTCTTCAAAAATTTGCGAGTGAAGTTGCCATTTGATGATTTTATTGCGAGTGTTTTACAAAACCTGAATGTGGCTCCCTCCCAGCTTCATCCAAATAGTTGGACGATGTTGTAGGCATTCCGAGTATTGTGAAGGTCTTTGTCTATTATTCCCACCCTGAGACTGTTCTTGCACCACTTTTGTACCCATGGGAGGGACTTAACATGTTGGGTGTTGTTGGTTAGTCAACCAACAAATACCCTCTTTCGGCTGCTCACTGTAAGCTACACAAATTTTAAGAGTGGTTTCTTCAAAGTTGTAATCGAAGAAGTTGGGAGACCCTTTTTTTTTTTCTTTTTTTTCTTTTTTTTTTTACAGTGATCGGTCAAAGTTTCCTTTGTATTGCACAAAGGTCCCAATTCACTATAAGTTTTTTGCCGAGGACTTATTTGTCTGCTTATGAGCAGCAAGTGTTGGATATCTTGGATAGACTACCACGTCGCTTGCCCTGCCAATCGTTCCTCGACAACTTCATCAACCCCAATATCCCGGCTAATGTATTTAGTATGCACTGTTTTGTACTTATTACGTTTGCTATGTTAACATTGTTGAGTGTTGTGTGTTTTATAGGGATATTATTAGTTGCATTGAATATGGTGAAGAACATTTTTCAAGAGATGCGTCAACGGATGATCGATGAGGCAAAGAAAGCTTTGGTTGAGAACCAGCCTACTGCCGAGAGTCTACTAGTCGTGGATTTGGAAGTATTGGGCAACCCATCTAACCCTAGGTGCCACAAACAAAATAGAAAAGAAAAAAACACTACACCATTTTTAGTATTAAACAACAATTAAAAAATAGTTGTTTAAAATTAAAAATCGTTGCTTAAACTTTAGGAAATAGTTTGACAACAAATTTCTAGCCGTGAAGTATGTAGCCGTGACTTTGCTTAAAGACAACATTTTTTTCCTAAGACGACACTTTTATTTAAAACCCTTGCCTTAACATATTACAATAGGCACCAGTTTTTTTATAAACGTTTATATAATTTGATTTGTACTTCTTAAACAATGCTTTTTTTTTGTTGCTTTATTTTTAGACCACAATTCTTTAAATGTTGTCATTCTATTTAAAATTGTTGCATTAACATATTACAATAGGCAACGATTTTATTGGTACTTCTTAGGCAATATTTTTTTTTTCGTTATTTACTTTTAGACCAATGTTCTTTAAATGTGGTCATTCTTTTCAAACCATAGTGTTATAAACATTTTCAACCTTTTAAGCAACATTAATGTCTAAAAAAATAATTTAAAAATTCAAATGTATATTTTATTTAAAATTTAAGTGATTAGATAATGTAAAAAAATAAAAAATAAAAAGCATATTTATTCTAAATTTTAGATTACTTAAAGCTTAATCTTCAAAGAGAAAAAAAAATACATGTAATAAAATTGATTATATTGATTCATATATATATATATATATTCTAGTCATTAACTGCTAAATTTGACACTTTTTAACTAAAAAATTTTCTAAGAAAAATAAATCCATAAACATAGCATAAAATTTATTTTGTAATCAATAACATTAAATTTTTTATTGAAATCAAAACAAAGTTCTAAATTTTTGTTTCTTCATTGTTTTACAACCAGGTTAGTCATCATTTTCTTCTTCAAGATTATCTTCAGATGCAACCTATAAAAATCTAAAACATACACAATGAGAATCATGTTTAATTAATATATAAGAACTAAAAAATATAATCATAAATAATTTCATAAACTTAAAGGTTAAAATTACTTTATCATAATCAGGAACATGAGTTAAAGTAGAGGAATGTTGAACAACTGCACTACTTTATTTGCCTAAACCTGTGCCATCATTTGTTCTATATCCTCCTCATCCATATCAGAATTTTTTTTTGTCGTAGCATGAATTTCATCATTACCTTTAAACCTTCTATCTTCTTTGCCATACCATGCATCTTATTAGCATGTTCTTTTTTAGTAGCATCAATTTCTTGATTTTTTTTTCAATAGTGTTGGTGTCATAGTTCTTCTGTAGCAACAAACACATCCATGTTTTTCTTTTCCAAAAAATGATTCAAATGTTTGTTCCACAATTTTAGTTGAGTTTTGAATTGAACTTTACAGCTTGGACTACAAAGAAATCAATATTAATGAGTCAAAGATGAAAATTTTAGACATTTTATAAATACAAATAAACTTATAATAGCATCTAGTGTTTCTTCATATACTGCTTTTCCTTTTCGACCTTGATGAGTTTTAATAAACATTTAAGCTCTACTGACCTCTTCTCCAAGCTTTTTCCTCAACACTCTATTAATTAAAAATTGAAAAAGAATAGTAAAATATATTAATGACAAGTATTAGATATACAAATTGAGTCATAAGCAAATAATACAATACCAATTGAGCTCGAACTTTAGCAATGTTAATTGGCCCCATGCGATGCATATACTTTCCTATTAATTGCATTGTTTTTACTAATTCTCTGTATTTTGGAGAGAAAAAAAAAAAAGGTTATAAGGAACCCATAATGCTAGTTTATACTAAACCCCAATCATTCACTACATCACTTGATTAAGATCCCACTCTTTCATTGCTCCTAGGATTTGACACTTTGGTTGCTATTAAATGATCATACACAACATTTCTTCTAGCCCAACAACAATTTCTACAACTAACACAAGGACATAAAATTTTATGACCTTGAGGTCTTCCTTTCGTGTAAGCAAAGTTTAGAAATGATTCAACATCACTTATATACTCTATACTGAACCTTGAAAGTTTAGTCCACTCTTTGTCCATTACCTTTTAATATAAAAAAAAATTATGTCTCATTATATAAATAAATAATAAAATATAATATTAAAACTTTCAAAAAAATAAAACAAATTTTTTTTTACACCAACAATATATTATTATTGTAATTTTATTAAACAAACACAAGATCTTTCAAGTCATAATATAATATAATTAACCAAAAACAATATTATAATGACAATATTACGAATTTAATTCACCTAATAATAAAGCAATATTTCCGTTAACAAATGAAATTCAAAGCTTCTTACATATAATTCTTTTTTTTTTACATTATCACAATTCATAAAATAGATTTACGTCGATATTGATGCAAATTGAAAATAATTGGAAGATAAATACTAAGTACATTAAAATTTACTATTTTTTTAGTAATTTTAAATATATTTTTTCATTAAATAAAAAATATAATAAAAGATCAAATACTAAATAATTAAGGTCAGAGAATATATTAAAAAATATTATTAAATAAAGTAAAAGTATGTACTTATTTAAGAATAAAAAAAGTGTATATATGAAACAATAATCGAAATACATTCTTGGAACTTAAGAATTTGAATTACAAGTAGGGATCATATTTGCAAAAATAGAAAGTTAGACGTTTTAAAACCTAAAATAAAATTGTCCATCATTCGAATGAACAGTTCCATGGATACATATCTATGGATAATCATTTTATTGCTTGTTTCTTTGGTGTCTTTTTGGCATTTTTGTGGTTATAGGGTGCACCAAGTTGGTTCGCAATCAATTTTCTACATAAACTTCAAACAAAATTTGGGCTTTTGTGACAAAGTTGCCTCTAGAGTTAGAACTTGCTTGGAGACAACAAAAATTACTAGGTAATATTCTCGCAAAAAAATAGTCCCGATATAAAAAAATGTAAAACACAAAATCAAGACATGTCAAAATTCAAAAGAACTATCAAAACAGTTAATCTATTAACTTTTTCTTAATTGTGAACATTAATGGGTTTATATAAGAACTCACAACATAATTCAAACATGAATAGTTTAGTTGGTTTGAGGCTACAATGCACCCATTATTCTTTACCCATATATAGTCTCTTATCTTATCACTAATAAAAAAAATAATTTAGATTAATGTAAGTATTTAATAATTTTAAATTTGTACCGTAAATATAGCTGGTACATGGTGTTGGGTACTATTCTTAGACACTAGCGAGCCCTAGATGTTAGATGTTGTTTTATTGTTAAAAAAGTTAATTAATATTTAATCATAAAAAGGGTCAAAGAAAAGTTGTGATAAGAGTATTCAAGTGTCACTGTTTCACATATAATTGTTTTATAATGAGATTGTAATTGATAAATGCAGTGTTTTAGGACCCTTGGAATTCCCAATGCCTTTGATAAAGAGTGAGTTGCCACTCTATGTAAACTATTCAATCTCTTTGTTGAAGTGATGCCTAGCTTTCTCAAGTTGGAAAGACGGGTAGAAACGGTTTCCAGTCTATGGAGATTCCAATTTCCACATCATTTATGCTTTCTCAAAATTAAAGTACCAATCAACTCATTCATTCTCCATACTTGCAATTCAGGAACAACACATTACAAATAACATGTTATAAAATCTGACCTGATGAATGAAACACAATAAACAGCGAGACACGCATAGTAAGACAACGAGATGACGAGATAGTAAGACGGTGGGATGCGAGCATAAAGAGATAGTGAGACGACGATACGTTAGCATGACGAGACAACTGCGAGCACGGCAACGTGAGCACGATGACACACGAGTACAACTAGATGTGAGCACTATGAACAACGAGATGCGAGAATCACAAGATGAACCAAGAAGGTGAAGAAGATTACTCTAATAAGGGAAGTACAAATGAAGATGGACAGTTTTGAAAAAACGTTAAAAACATTTAGGAGTTTTAAGGGTTTAAAATTTTAGGGTTTTAAGAATTTAAGAAAAAAAAAATAATTAAAAAAATAATTAAAAAATTTAATTAAAAAATTTAATTAAAATTATTTAATTAATAAAATTTAATTACAAAATTTAATTAACAATAATTTAACTAAACAAATTTAATCAACAAAAAGTTAATTAAAAAAATTAATTAACAAAAATTTAATTAAAACAATTTAAATAAAAAAATTTAATCAAAAAAATTAGTTAAAAAAGTTAATTATAAATATTTAATTAAGAAAATTTAATTATTTAGGATATTTTAAAGGTAACAAATAGATATTATGACTTAAAATAATACTCATATAAATTATGGCAACGCTGTATAAAAATGTTGCATTTTTTAAATAAATAACAGTTTTCGTTTAATAGTTGAGTACGAGCAAAAAAAAATCTATAATATAGACAACATATAAAAAATCATTGTCTATTTATAGTTTTGACCAAACTTTTTTATCTAATTGCAAATTAAGCGTGGCCTAAAGTAAAAAATGATGCAGTCGAAACACCGAGAGGAGCCCGGGTCATTGAAGATGAGTTGACCTGACATTAGGCCTATGGAAGAGCCATTCTCGTTTCTTGGGGGAGAAATGAGGATGAGTCGAGATATGTCCTTTGAGTTGACAGAAGAGGATAGAGATTATTTACAAAAAGCAAGTTGGAGGAGTTGCAAGCCTGGTAGAGTTGTGGTCTCGGACCATGGTGCTTGGGCAAAAGATGCTTAAGGAATGGGCAAGGAGCACCTGGAGGCAGTAGGAATGACTTTTGCAGACTCAGTTCTAGGTGGAAGCTCCTTTCCACTCCTTAATGTGATAGCATATTTTGTTTACTTTAGTAGAAATTTGGCCAATTTGCATCTTTAGATCATTGATTGTGGTTGTTAAACTTTGTATGCCTATAGCCATGGTTTTTACCAATTCTTCCATTTTGGAATTCAGATTTTGCCGCACCACTAGCTGTTGTAGTGGTTGTAGGTTCTGGTTTGACTGATTCCTATAGGAATTATACCTTGGTTGTTGATTGGCATGGTATTGTGGCTACTGAGCATAATACCTCTTCTGATTTAGTTGGTTATACTAGCCTGCAAGTGCTCCATATTTTAGGTTAAGATTATCAATCTAGCCTGGATTATATGTTGGTGCATATGGGTCATAATTGGAATGACAAGAGTGATTTTGGTGTGGCAACACTTGCTTTAGGAATGATGTTTAGCCTGGATACATGTTGGTGTTGTTTCTACTTGGTTGGTCTCTTGTAATTGAGGGCACACATTTGTTGGATGGTCAATGGCTGCACATTTGCCATAGGTTCTAAGAGCTGTAGTACTTACATTTAATTGTTGTGCCAATGTAATTTGCCTCACCAAGGATGTGAGTTCTGTCAGTTTATTTTCAAACCTTGAACTATCTTGTGCAACAGCTATTCCTTGTTGAATCTCGTGCACAAACATCATATTTTGCCTAGAATTGAACTGTTGAGAGTTTTCAGCCATATTGGAGATGAGGTACCTTGTAGTTGATGGAGTTTTATTCATAAGAGCTCCTCCATTAGCTGCATCAATCATATTGTGCTCCATTGCCATAAGCCCTTCATAGAAATATTGGATGAGCAATTGGTTATTGATTTGATGATTGGGGCAAGTGGCACATAGTTTGTTAAATCTCTCCTAGTATTCATATAAAGATTCTCCTTGAAGCTACTTGATGCCGCTAATCTCTTTTCTTATTGCAACTATTTTGGATGTAGGAATGCCTCTTCATTTCTGTTCAAGTTGTAATCGGGGTAGGTTGAAAGTAAAGCCAATCCTTGGCCACATCACAAAGGGAGAATGGAAAGTCCTTCATCTTAACATAATCTTCATGCACATCAGCAAAGCGCATGGTTGAGCACACCATGTGAAATTCCATCAAGTATTTGTGGGGATCCTCACCCGCAAGGCCATGGAACTTGGGAAGTAAATGGATCATTCCAGATTTGAGTTCATACCCATTCATGGCTTCTTAAGGTTGAAGTACTTAAATACATAGTGGTTGGTAGTGCTCAGCAAGTGCAGCCAACTCATTCAATGTCTTTTCAACTTGATGAGAACCTATGTTTATTGATTTGACTATCTTGGAGTTGGCTCTCAAGTGTATTTTGTTTGTTGTTATTCCTAGATTTCCCTTTACTGCTTCTATCACTGCAACAAATTTGTTATTTTGCTAGGAAATTTAATAAAAAAATTTATCTCTAACTAATCTCTTACTAATTTACTAAAAAAAACTAGGAAAAAATTTTTATAACAAATTTGAAGCTAAACAACTACAACTTTATAATAAAATATATTTTGTACCAAAATAACTAAATCAATAAAATAAAAAATATTAAGTGCTAATATATATATATATATATATAAAATGTTTTATTATTTTTATATTAAATTGTAAATTTTATTTTTATATATAAAATTAATTATAACATTTAAACTTTAAATTTAAAAATTAAATTTTATTGTATATAAATATTTTTTGTTTTTTTTATAATTATACTTTAATATTTATATAATCTTTTTACTATATAAATAAATTAATTGTAGATTTTTTATTTTTAATAAAATATAAATAAACAAATAATTATTATAATATTTATTAATAAAATATTTTATTTAAATATATTTTTAAAAGATTTTTAGCATTTTACGTTTATGAAAAAACATTGTTAAAATTTATTAATTGAATTGTCTAATTAATTAATTTATCCAAAATAGTTGCAATAAGAATTATTTGTCAAATGAGAAAGTTATTGATGATTATTTTCAAGATGATGGATCAATGAGAATGCACAATATTCTTATTGATGATGAGGAAACAGAATTGTTTGATGCAAATGCCCCAATGGAAGAAGTAAACATGGATGATGTAAAGTATGCAATGCATAATTGAGGAAACAGAATTGTTTGATGCAAATGCCCCAATGGAAGAAGTAAACATGGATGATGTAAAGTATACAATGCATAATGTGCATGATAATCAATTTATCAATGAAGATGATGAGCTCATAGATGAAGAGATGGAGTTAGATGATTTAGATGAGGAGTTAGATTATTCAAATAATGATTTAGAAAGTTTAGATGAGGAATGATTATGATTGAATCATCTTAAATTTATTTAATGGTAGATATGTTATGCTAAAATTTCTCTAATTACTTCATGTTATTTTCTTCATATTTTTATAATAGTGATATGATGTTTTAATTCATTGTCTTTTATAAGGAAAAACTCAAAATGCCTACTCGAGGAAGAGGAAGAAGACGAGGTTGATTTCATCCTCCATTTCATCCTACTCAATCTCTCATTAATCCTCCAGAACTAGATCCTTCTTTGAACTCATTAGGTATAATGTATTGTTGGATGAAAATTCATTTATTAACTTTTAAATTATTTGAATATAATGTATTGTTTCATTATTCTTGTCTTAGGTGCTACTTCTACCCATGGACTATCACTTGATGCTAGCCAATCAAATGATGATGGTCAAGCAACAGCCACCACTCCACCAATTGATGTTGGCCAATCATATGAAGTCCCAACATCTAATAACCCACAAGTTACAGAGGAACCTTCAAGTGCAGATTCTCACCATGAAGTTGATAGAAGACTTGTCATATTTGTGCAACAAGTTAGTAACCCGTAAGTAAAACTACACTTAATCAATTGCTCAACTTTATATTAGCAAATCATAATTTTTAAATTGACTGTTTGAAATTGTAGGAGGAGGTTTATTCCTGATTCAATAACTCGGGATATTATATCTGAGGTTCTTATGAGAATGTCTAATCCTGCACAAAATTGGAAAAATTATTATGCTGATATGAAAGAAATTTTATTCAATGATTTATGGTTAGTAATTATTTTATTAATGTAATGAAATACTAGTTATGAATCAAATTTTGTACTAATTAAATAATTTAATTAATTTATATTGGTGTAGAATAAGTATTGTTTTGCCTCAACTTATGATCATAGATGGCAAGAAAGATTTGGAATCTGACATGCATGGATCGATATTCCGCCTCTTTAGCTAAGGCAAGAAAAAAGGCAAAAGAAAAAGCAAATTCAAATAATATTGAAGATTTAAAGGGTCACAGACCAAGATGCATAAGGACTGAAATGTGGAATGGATTAGTAGACATTTGGGTAACAGAAGAATGAGAAAAGAAGTCTATTGCAGAAAAGACCAATAGGGCTACAAAGCCTAATGCCATGGTACACACAGGAGGCTCAAGAAGTTTTGGACAACATTTGAAAAAAATGGTATTTATACTTACACATTTTATAGTAATATTGAAAACTCATTTAATGTTATATACTGTTTATTACTTTAGTGTATTGATATTATGATGAATATAATGTCTGTATGTTAAAATATAGTAGAATTGATATAAGATATTTGTTGATAAACATTTACAATAAGTTGTAGATTAAATATTAGGTTTGTTATAAGTATGGGATAACATTTGTGTCTTAATATAGACTTCATGCTTACTTTTAATTAATCAAGTGATAAATTATTTTAGTTTTATATTTCTTGAATTGTATATTATTTCACAGGAAGAAGAGTATAAATGTCCCATTTCTTATAGTGAATTATACAACAAAGTTCATAAGAAAAAAGATGGAGAGTATGTATCTAACAAAGCAAAAAAATTCATTGTAAGTGTGTATAAGTTTTAAATGTTTCACATTAAATTTTATTTATATATATTATTAAAATATTAATTTGATGTAGGAATCATATGAAAATGCTATGATTGAAAAGTATGGGGGAGACACATCAAACCATCCTGTAGTTGACTCTGATATTTGGATAAAGATGGGTGGCGAAAATAAGAAAGGTAGAATATATGACATTGGTCAGAGTTTGAATCTTAGTATTCCAAATGCTTCATCTTCAACCATTGAAGGTCCTTCTCAAAATCCAAATCCTACACCTTTGAACGAAGAAATCACTACATTGGCAACACAAATATCTAATATGAAAGAGCAGGTGCAAATACAGTTTGAATCCCAAACTAAAATGCAAGCTCTAATACAAGCCCAAATAAAAGTACAAACAAAAATGCAAACACTTATGCAGCTACAAATGCAGTAGCAGATGCAATCTTTTAAGAAAGATTTATTGTCTGCTTTAAAGAATCAAGAATGAAGATGTACTTCAATGAATTAAGTACTTTGTTTCTATTTTAATCTTCTTCATGACTTTTTAGTTGATGTAGTGCTTTTAAGTTCATATACTACTTTTTAGTTGATGTAGTACTTTTAAGTTCATATGCTACTTTTAGTTTATGTAGT
>BDMB01000044.1:93965-200559 GCA_016859785.1 Macrotyloma uniflorum | reverse complement strand
ACAAATATTTTGCTTATTGAAAGTTGATAAGATTTAGTATTTTTAAAGTATTTTATTATTTCTTTTGCATAAAAATATGAAGGTTTTATAATTGTATCTGCTTTAAATAATCAAGAATGAAGATGTACTTCAATGAATTAAGTACTTTGTTTCTATTTTAATCTTTTTCATGACTTTTTAGTTGATGTAGTGCTTTTAAGTTCATATACTACTTTTTAGTTGATGTAGTACTTTTAAGTTCATATGCTACTTTTAGTTTATGTAGTTCTTTTAAGTTGATATACTACTTTTTGGTTGAACATTATTTCAGTTATGTTATAAATGTTTGAATGATTACTGTTATTATGTTTGAACAAATATTTTGCTTATTGAAAGTTGATAAGATTTAGTATTTTTAAAGTATTTTATTATTTCTTTTGCATAAAAATATGAAGGTTTTAAAAATATTAGAATTGTAACAAAACAGTGAAGGATTTGCGACAAATTTATTAGAAAATACATACAACAATTTGCTACAGATTAGAGAGAGAATATCTACCATTTAATGAAGATGGTGAATTAGCAAATGAATATTTACAAGGGATTAGCTACAAAGCAATGATAGTAAAGTTGAGAAGCATTAGCTACATATTAGTTAGGGATAATTTGCGATGAAATAACTATAAAATAGCTAGAACAATGTTGCGAGAAATTAACTATCAATTAGCGACAGAAAAATTGCGACAAAATAGCTACAAAATAGCGAGAAAAAATTATAAGAATTTAATTTTAAGATAGCGAGAAATTGGATAATCAATTAGCTAGGAAAATATAAATTTTTTTAAGCAAAATTAGCGAGATATTAACAACATATTGGCGACTAAATTTGCTGTAGAATAGTAACAAAATATATTTCTCACTAATTAGCTACCTGTATTTAGTTACGGAAAATTTCTTAGTTAATCCGTAGCTAATCTGTCACAACAAATTTTAGCGAAGAATTAGCAAAAAATTTGCTAAGAAATGTTCCGTAGCTAATGTATAAATTTCTTGTAGTGTATCCAGTACCTTTCTTTAGATTCTTGGAAATTTCAAGGTCAAAAGGGAATAGTTCTTCCTTAAATGACCTGGTCATATACTTGCTTGAGACTCAATGATTTTTAATTGTAAGTTGCAAAGAATGTTAGCACAACCACAAAAAAAAAGTATGCAATGCAGAATGCAAGAATGAATCCTATCTAAATGTCTTTATACAATGTGGTTAAGTGTATGGAATGAATGAAATAAATTGAAGCCTTGTGCTGCCCGATAACGATGCCAATTTGATAAACTCACAATCGTGTGTGATTCTCAAAATCTCTAAGTTCCTCCTATAATGTGATAGGGAAACAACCTCAAGTAATCAATCTAAGGAGTAGTGAAGGAAGACTTCAAGTCAATGTAATGTAATAATGTTTTTATATACAAATGCTATGTAGTTTGAGGAATTTTGAATTGTATGAATGATATGTAATTTGGATGAGTGCATGAATGCAAATGTAATGGTTGATCAAATGAATGTAATGCAATATAGAAGTTCTAATGAATTATGCAAAATGAAATAATGCAATGATGCTGATTTATTTACACATGTAGAATGCAGAATTCAGGGGTTTTTAAATTTTGAAATGAAACTGAATTTGGAAATTTGAATGTAGTAAAAGATCATGCTGGAATGTAAATGATACAAGCATTAAATGCATAACTGAATTAAAAAAATGCAATAATGAAATGAATGAATGAATTGAAAATTAGAACCTAAGAATTAAGCAAATGTAGTCGCTAAAATAAACTAAATTGAAGCAAAATGAATGCGTAAGATGGTAAACCAGATGCAGAATTATATAGCTATATAGAGAACAATGATTTGGATCGGATGCAAGGTATAAGATTGAAATACTAGAATATAATGCAACCTAAACTATTATGTAGTGCAGAATTGAACTCAAACATAATCTTAGAGAAAGAGATTAAGGTAGCAACTCAAATTCTAGAAAAGTAAAACAGGAACACGAAAATGACTAAAACAAGAACATACCAAAACAAGAACAATAGTGGAATTGAATTAAAAACAACAAAGCTTAAATTGGAGATAGTAAAATTGCATAATTGAAAGTAAAGCAAACTATCTTGAAGTGAGAATCCATCGATGCAAGACTATAGTAAGGATGCTGGATTAAATTGTTACTGCAATGTCTTAAAGTAAAGGTTAATCAACAACACAATATAAACCACACTATTGGAAGATATCCTAGTGCATGTAATCAAGCTTAATCAAGTCTTGACTGAAAAATGGCAAAGCAATACCAAAGTAATATCAAGAAATTCCTCATCAACAATTTTGATTCAAAGAAACCATAAGAACTTATTAAATAGTAGAATGTAAAGGATTAAAATGCAAATTGAAATAATGGAAAGGAAACTTGCATTAAAACTAAGTGCTAACTGAGAATCAATATTGAATCAAACTACAAGTTCTAGACAACCTTGATTACCCTTTCTATTCAAGAACTTGATTGATCAACCAAGACCTCACATAATTAGTGTGTAATTAAAAGACATTCAACACAATCTTGTTTCACCCTTAATCAAGAAGCAAAGTGCAAGGTAAACCAAAGAAAGGTAATGACTCCAAGCATTGAAAACTAGTGAATGAATTCAATGTTGATTTCAGATCAAAGTAGAAACTAAAACATGAATTAAACTTAAACAAGAGAAAAGAAGATTGAGAGGAAGTAGAAGAACACACACAGATCAAGAAAAACGATTTCCATTGCAAAGAAAATGTAAGAATAGCAAAAGAAAACTACAAGAAACACTAATCGAGTTAACTAACTTTTTTAATGCCATGTGCTGAAAGTAAATGCTCTTACTGAATTGTATTCTTTGTTAAATCTCACTTATTACATTTCCTAATAAATTATTTATACAACAAAGGTCTTATGCTAATGTATCGGCCTTGAGCTAAATGATCCAGCCCATAACTTCAATGACATGCAATTATGACTCAACAGTTGTTGTGTGTTGACTTTAAACACATGCCAAAAATCCATTTTTGCTCCAATTCAACGATTGCACTTCCATATGAAAGCTTGATGAGTTAAGAGTAATGTACAAAAAGAATTATCCAAATCGGACACATGTGGACAAAGATATAAATAAAAAAGTGGACCTATGTCAAGATACACATCAGTTGTATTTTACTATATAAATGCAGTCTTTTGTACAATTTCTAAACTTTGTCTAAAAATTCATAAAAATATATTTCTTACACAATTAAGCTAATTTAAGGTATTATAAACATGTGTGAAATTTTTTTGACATTTAATTATACATAAGATTCAGGTCACATCAATCAACTCTAGCACATTATCTAGTGAAGAGGAAGGTAAATTAATTGCAATTTTGCAGCAAAACAAGAAAGCCATTGGCTAGAGTTTGGATGACTTCCCTGGGATCAGTCCAACCATGTGCATGCATGGAATTTTACTGGATGGTGAAGTTAAACCAATAAGGCAACCTCAAAGGAGATTAAACTCGACTATAGCTGAAGAGGTAAAGAAGGGGGTTGCTAAATTATTTAAAGTTGGTATTATCTATCTAATTTCAAATAGTGAATGGGTTTCACCAGTCCAAGTGGTGCTAAAGAAATCTAGAACAACTTTGATTCAAACCAAAAAAGCAAGGAAATATTACAAACTCGTGTTGCCAACAAGTGGAGGGTATGTATTGACTATAGGAAGCTCAACCAAGCCACAAGAAAGGACCACTTCCCTCTGTCCTTCATTGACCAAATGCTTGAGAGATTGGTAGGTAAGTCCCACTATTGTTTCCTTGATGGTTTATCTAGTTATATGTAGATACATATACCAAGGATCAACATAAGACAACATTCACATATTCATTTGGTACCTTTGCCTACTCTAGAATGCCATTTGGACTCTACATTGCACCAACAACCTTCCAAAGGTGGATAATAAGTATTTTTTTTTTTACTTAATTGAGGACTGTATGGAGGTATATATGGATTATTTTACTATTTTTGGCTTCACTTTTGATTTATGTTTGGATAATTTGTCTAAAGTATTGCATAGATGTGTTGAATCTAACTTAGTTCTTAATTTTAGGACATTTAATGGTTAAAGAGGGAATAGTTTTAGGACATTTAATTTTAGAAAAAAGGGATTGAAGTTATTTTTGTGTTAATTTATCTTGAATTAGTAAAGGATGTAAGGTCGTTCCTTGGCCATGCTGGTTTTTATAGAAGGTTTATTAAGGATTCTTACAAAATTTCTTCTCCATTATCTAAGTTATTGCAAAAGGATGAGCCATTCGTATTTAATCAGTCTTGTAAAAAGCATTTGATGATTTAAAGATTAAATTAACTACTGCACCCATTATGCAGCCCCCTAACTGGAATGAACCATTTGAACTCATGTGTGATGCTTTTGACTTTGCTTTAGAGGTTGTACTTTCTCAAATGATTAGTAAATTATCTCATGCAATAGCTTATGAATCTAGGCCATTGGATTCAACACGAATAAATTATACTACTACTGAAAAAGAATTGTTGGCTATCGTATTTTCCTTAGATAAGTTAGATCATATCTATTAGAGATAAGGATAGTCATATATATTGATCACGTTGCATTGAAGTATTTGTTAAAGAAACATGATGTCAAACCAAGGTTAATTAGATGGATTCTTTTGCTACAAGAATTTGAGTTAGAAATAAGAGATAGAGGTGGCATGTGTAATCAAGTAGTTGATCATCTTTGTAGGGTGAAGTATAACACTGAACTCTGTGCCAATTAAAGAAAAACTTCCTGATGAATATTTATGAGATACAAACTATGCCATGGTTTGTTGATCTTGCTAACGATGTAGCCATTGTAGTTTTGCCTAACAATGCATATAAGAATTATATTAATAAATTAAAGAATGACTCCAAGAATTATGTATGGGAAGATCCATATTTATGAAAATTCCGCAATGATCAAATTATTAGAAGATGTGTACCTCTTGAAGACAATAATAATATATTGGAGCTCCGCCATAGCTCACCTACTGAAGGACATTTTTTTAGCAAAAAGAACTGTAAAAAGGGTTCTTGACTATGGTTTTTATTGGCCCTCAATATTTAAAGATGCATATGATTATGTAATGAAGTGTGAACAATGTCAGCAAGCTGGAAATGCTATTACAAAGAGGAATGAAATGCCACAACATCCACTGATTTTCTATGAAGTATTTGATGTATGGGGAATTATTTTATGGGACCTTTCCCTGTGTTTGCTGGATTCTCTTACATTAGTTGTAGATTAGGTTTCTAGATGGACAGAAGCTAAAGCAACCAGAACCAATGACTCAAAGGTAGTGTATAATTTTATCAAAACTAACATATTTTGCAGGTTTTGTGTGCCTAAAGTAATAACCAGTGATCAAGACAGTCATTTTTGTAATAGAACCATAGCTGCATTATTTCTAAAGTATGGAGTAAAGCATAAAGTATTCGCTGTCTACCATCCACAAACAAATGACCAGGCTGAGGTATTTAATAGAGAGGTAAAGAACTTGCTGCAAAAGCTTGTACATCCAAATAGAAAGGATTGGAGTAAGTTACTTGATGATGCAATAAGAATAACCTATAGAAGTTGAACATTTGGCATGTCACCATTTAAAGTAGTTTATGGAAAATCATGTCATTTACCTATTGAACATGAACATAAAGCTTATTGGGCTATAAAAGCTTGTAATTTATTTATGGAAGAAGTAGTGCAACAAAGAAAACTAGAGCTGCAAGAGCGGGAGGAGATCAAACTACAAGCATATGAGATTTCTAAAATATACAAGGAAAAGGTGAAGAAGTTTCATGATAATAACTTATGAAGAAAACATTTTGAGAAGGGACAAAAGGTACTATTATTTAATTCTGGACTCAAGCTTATTTTGGGTAAGTTAAGATCTAGGTGGGATGGTCCATACCTTATCACTAATGTCTTTACACATGGAACTGTAGAAATTAGTGATTTAAAAACTAGATACACTTTTAAGGTTAATGCTGATCAACTTAAAATATTCCATGAAAATCAACCATTATCTAATGAGTTTAACCATGATATTCAACTGTTGGATCTAGTTTTGCAAGAATAAGTGCTCTTAGCTCATCTTATTTATCCCAACCTAAGGCATATGAGGTATCTATTTCTATGCTTCCTATTTTATTCTACATATATTGAGGACAATGCATCCTTTAAGTGTGGGGTATTTAGGGAGGTTTTAATTCTAATTTTTTATTTAGAAATTGATTCTATTTTTAATGTATTCCATGTTGAATAATTGCAAAATTTACTGCATAATTGAGTATTACACAACAATAGCAAACTCCAACATTGATTTTGAAAACCTTTTATGAGTTGAGTTGAAAAATATAATTTATAAAACATCCATTTTGAATGTTTATAGAAACAAGTGCATGATGGTGTGATTATTTCCAGAAATTAGGAATATCTCCATAAATTAAAGAAGGATTGAGTCTAACTCGAGAGAAAATATTTAAGCAAGTGAGAATTAAGCCATTTCCTTGATTGTGTGCTTCACTCAAAGTGTTTAAATATTCCAAAACTTGATTTTATTCTCTTAGTAAATTATCTTGATTAAGTGCATCTCCTAGAAATGATTTAGGTCATCTTTGTTTTAGCCACTTTGCCAAATACAACCTACGTCTAGACTATTATCTGTGTTACCCCCTTGAGCCATATTTAACCATCTATTGATTAAAAACCTGAACATTACAAGCCATAAAACAAAAAAAAAACCAATTTATACCCTAAATTTTGACAAGAGAAAGATTTTAAATTATTTTTGGGAATTAATTTAAATATAAGTGTGGGGTATGTAATTTCAAAAAATGATTGAAGAAACCTAGTGAAGTATAAAAAGCCAGAAGCATTGAACAGAAAAAGCTCAAAGAAAGAAAGCAAAGAATAAAGTGTTGCTTCATAATAGTAAAGTGAAAAAATGCATAATTGAAGAGGAAATGCATAAAGAAATCAATGTTCTAAGATATTCCACACTTGTGTTGTACCAAGTTCAAGCATCTTTCTTTGCCAAAGTTTTGATTCAAACCTCTACATAACTTTTTGTTTATTGTACCCGATTAACCAAAGGATCCCATTACAAGCTTATTTAAAAGTCATTTTGACCCTTGAGATGCATGACGATTAAGTAAATTGAAATTAGAATTCACTCAAACCTATGGTAGTGTTTAAAATTTTAGAGTGCTTAAGGGAAAACAACAACTTGTAAACACAAGAGAGCATTGAGAATAAACACCAATCTTGTGAGAGTTTTTTATTAAGTTAGATAAATTCATTATTTAAGATATTGGAGATTTCTTTTGAATAAAGGAATGATTCATATTTTGAACTGCATTGGTTTAAATTAGATAAGAATATGATGATGTTTATTAAAGCTCAAAGACACTGGAATTGGTTTACACAACTACATAATTCTAATATTGTCCCGGGGATGCAATTGTTTAAGTGTGGGGTATTTTGATGTAACTTGATTACTATCTTAAATTAGTTTAATTATACAAAAAATACCCTTTTATGAATTTTGAGGCAAAGAATGAAAATTGTATTTATATAGTAAATTTAGCTATTGTATATTTCAACATAGATTCACTGTTTTATTTATATCTTTGTCCATAGATGTTCAATTTGAACGATTCTTTTTTAATTGAACTCCTAATTAATGAAAATTTCAAATGAAAGTCGAATCGTTCAATTTGGAACTAAAATGGATTTTTGGTACACGTTTAAAGTCAACACACAATGAATACAGTTTAGAGATGAGTCTCCTTGAAGTTATGGGCTAGATCAATTATTTTAGGGCCCATCTATTAAGTATAGAGCTTTTATAGTATAAATAATTTATTAGGAAATGTAATTAATTAGAGATTGTGAAGAGCACAAGTCATATTACACGTTTTCCGAACATACAAAGCAATGATGAATTTTGTTAGTTTGTTAGTTAGCTTCTTGAGTTTCTTTGTAGTGTATTTGACTCTTTCTTGCAATGCAAGTTCTTCTTCTTGATTTTTTTTGTCCCTTCGCTCTCTCTCAATCTTCTTTTTTTCATTTCATTTTTATCCATGCTTTAGTTTTTACTTTTATCCAAATTAAATCCTAACTTGAATCATAAGTTTTCAATGATCAATTATGGTTTTTCTTCATTGCCTTATCTTGCATTTTCTTCTTTATCAAGGGTGAAATAAGAATATATCGAATGTCCTTCAATATGTATTGATTATGCAAGTTCTTGATTGATCAATTGAGTTCTTGAATTGAAGGAAAAACAATGATTGATGTTGGCTATAACTTAAGGTTTAATCCATGCAATTGCCTCAGTCAAAATGCTTAGTTGATTTTAATTGAATTTAGCAATTGTACTTTTACTTTTGAAGTATTTAATTCAGTTCTAAATTTCTACATTATTCAATTATGAATTTTAAAGTCTTTTTGCACTCATGAATATAAAGATGTTGTTAAAGAGTTCTTGATAGTGGATTGTGAAGCTATGCTGAATTTTCAATCAATTCTTGATTAAGATTGATTGTAAACATTTGGATGTCTTCTAATGTGACTAACCTTGCGCTAAACCAATTGGTTTTCATTTGAAAGGTAAGAAAGTAGCACTTCACTTCAACCTCTTTGTTTAATATTTTTGTATTCATGAATTTTAATTCCTAGATGACTAGCATTTTAAGAAGTTTCCATTATATTGGATTTTCAATTGTTGTTCTTTTATTCATTTGGCATTATAGTTGTAATCTTTGGTGTTGATTTTTGTTTTGTCTTGTTAATTCCTAAATCTAGAAAATACAAAATTAATTCTTCTGCATTCATTTTATAATCTTGCACTAGTTACATTCTTTAAATTTCAATCAATTTGATTCAACTTTATTTCTAGAAATCCTAGTTTTCATTTTGCATATTCATCATTTCATCTATTATATAAGTAACTAAATCTTTGATTCCATAAAGTTAGGATTTGTTCTGCATAAATTCTTTGGTTTCCATACTACATTTCATTTAGCCATTCATTCACTACACTTGCATATTACTACATTCGTAGCATTTAAAATCTCCATTAAACTTCTACATAATATTTCCATCATTCGCATTGTTTTACTGTTTTAGTAGTTACATTCTAGCATTAACTTCCACTGCATCTAATTTCGCATAATCTAGCTTTATTCCATATTCAACCCCCCCCCCCCTCCCCCAAATTGCATTTTGCATTTGTACATAGACACTAACATTGAATTAAAAACCTCACACATTGCTCCACAGATTGATAACCTTGAAGGTCATTTCCCTACTACATTGGGGGAACTTTTCATTGATTTTGATTAGCACATACGACTATGAATTTATCAATCCTCAAAGGCGATAATGAATCGACTATGACCCCTCCCGAGGACATCAACATCGATGATTAGGTTCTTTTGTACTTTGTTTTTTTTTTATTGCTCCCTTGTAAAATCCAAATGTTAAATGATACATTTTCTTGTGTTCTTTCTTTCGCATTTTACCTTTGCTTTTGCTCGTATTCTTTCAGGTTAAGTGGATTGCATGTGTCCGCTATCACTTACGGTTAAGTGAAGCCTTTTAAATTGAGTAGTGTACAATGTATTCGACAAGCATCACTTTTGGTCAAGTGAGGTTTCCTTGTTGAGTTATTTGAGATGTAGTTGGCAGGCATCACTTATGGTTAAGTGAAGTTTCCTAGTCGAGTTGATCTAGATGTACTCAATAGGTAGCACTTTTGGTTAAGTGAGGTTTCTTAGTCGAGTTATTCGAGATGTACTTTGTAGGCATCACTTATGGTTAAGTGAAGTTTCTAAGTTGATAAAAATGTACTCGACCGGCATCATTCATGGTTAAGTGAAGTTTTTTAGTCAAGTTGATCGAGATGTACTCGGCAAGCATCATTTATGGTTAGTGAAGTTTCCTAGTCAAGTTGATCAAGATGTACTCGACAAGCATAACTCATGGTTAAGTAAAGTTTCTTTGCCGAGGTAGGTGTTAGTTCACTTAAGTAGGTTGAAGTAAATAATCAAAAGATTTTATTGCTCTTTATTGAAGGGAAATGACATATAGTAAATCAAAGAAAATTTAACTTCAATAAAACTTGAGCGAATTGGCATTCCATGACTGAGGTAATGGCTTGCTGGCCATGTCTTGTAGAAAATATGCTTAATGGCCTAAAATTTTCGTTATCTTGTATGATCCCTCCTAGTTGGAGGCAAACTTCCCTTCGGTGGGGTCTTTCCGGGCTATGCTTCAGATTCTTAGGACGAGGTCACCTTCCCGAAAGCTTCTTGGTTTGACTTTTGAATTAAATCTCCTTGCCACTTGTAGTCGACTGGCTTCCTGTTTGATGATTTCCTTGTCTCGAAGTTCTTCAAGTAGGTCCAACTCAATTGTTATAATCTCATGGTTTTCGTTGAGATTTAAGAGTTGTCTTCTAGGGCTTATTTCTCCAATCTCTACTAGGATCATGGCGTCCACTTTGTATGTTAGGTTATATAGGTTTCTAAGATTGTCGAGTGTTGGGTACATCGATATTCCTACAAAACTTCCAACCGTTCTTCAACCCACTTTCCTTTCGTTGCTCTGAATCGTTTCTTCATCTCATTTAGTGAAACCTTGTTGGCAGCTTCAGCTTGTCCATTAGTTTTGGGGTGTTTGACTGAGTTGGTAACATGTCAGATACCTAGACCATAATAGAAGGTGGTTAGGGTTCCATCTATGAATTGTCGCCCATTATCGGTGACTATTGTGGAGGCGACTCCAAACCAACATATAATATTCTTCCACACAAACTTTTGTACTTGTTGGACTGTGATCTTAGCCAATGGTTCCGCTTCAATCGATTTAGTAAAGTAATCAACGACTACTAACAGGAATTTACACTACCCCCTAGCTAGTGGAAAAGGTCAAAGAATGTCCATTCCCCATATAGCAAACGACGATGGGAAACAACGCGGTGTAGCTTTTCAGGTGCCAAGTATATAAGATCCCCATTGACTTGACATTCTTTGCATTTCTTTATGTACTCAGCACAATTCATCTTAATGGTGGGCCAGTAGAAGCCAACGCGTAGAACTTTGGTTGCCATCGTTCTCCCCCTCGCATGGGATTTACATATACCTCGTTGTAATTCATCGAAGATGTATCGGGTTTGTTCATTATCTATGCATTTTAGAAGAGGTTTTGCATAGCCTCTCTTGAAGAGCTCGTTGCCGATTATGGTAAATTGAGATGCTTTCTTTCGAAAAATTGTTGCCTCCTTTAGGTCTTTTGGGCATTAAACAGTGTTTAAGAAAGAATGATATGGTGTCATCCATGTCTCTTGTGTCTTAGTTTGCAAGCATTAGTCCAAGAGAACGAATGGTTGTCGGATTTTGTATTGGACAATTGTTTGGTGATATCTTGTTCCTTTTGTGCAAGCTAACTTGGATAATAAATTAGTTCGAACATTGTCAATCCTTGGAATGTGAGATATGGTTGCTTCTTGGACATCCGACATCTTCCCTTTAGTATAATGATATAGTAATAGTGGTTCCTTAACTTGAAATTCACCTGTCGACTATCTGGCGGCGAGTTGGGAGTCTGTATAGAAGTTGATCCTAGTAACGCCGAGTTCTTTGGCTAATGTGAGTCTTGTAATTAAAGCTTCATACTTGGCTTGGTTGTTAGAGGCCTTGAATGGCAATACTAAGGATTGTTCTACCATCAACCCGACTACTCCTTTTAGTACTATTCAGCTCCGCTTCCTTTACTGTTAGATGAGTCGTCGACGAACAACTTCCAAGTTGTTATCTCTTGTGATTGTCCTTGAAATTCTCTTACAAAGTCTGCCAAACATTGTGCTTTAATAGGACCTCATTTTTCATAAGAGATGTAAAACTCGGACAACTTTACGGGCCATGCTACCATTCAGCCAGATAAATCAAGTTTTCTAAGTATCTTAGCAATGGGGTAATCTGTTTGGACAATGATTTTATGGCTCTTGAAGTATTGTATTAGTTGTTTTGCTGCAATGACTAATGCTAGTGCCACCTTTTCAAGGAGCTAGTAGCGAGTCTTAGTGTCCTATAAAACCCTACTTACATAGTAAATAGGTTTTGTCTTGTCATCTTGTTCCTGTGCTAACATAGAGCTTATGGTATTATCTAAAACTGAAAGATAAAAAATAAGTTCCTTACCGGGAATAGGCTTTTGGAGGATGGGTGGTGATGTTAGGAACACTTTGATGCTTTGAAAGTTTCCTTCACATTTTTTGTCTCATTGAAAAATTGAAGTTTTCTTCAGTAGGTAGTGTATGGGACGAGTCTTGTCAGCCAAGGTAGGTAATGTCGACAATCATCTGACAAGTTGTTGGACTTCTAACACATTTATTCGACTTCACATGTTGATAATAGCTTGACACTTGTCTAGGTTGGCTCGATGCCTCGGTTGGTTAGCATGAACCCTAGAAACTTCCTTCCTTGTATCCCAAAAACACATTTTTCTGGGTTCAAGCGCATGTTATACTTACGCAAGACTGAGAATGTCTCAGCTAAATCTTTGAGATGTTCTTGGCATGAACCAGATTTGATCACCATATCATCCATATAAACCTCCATATTCCGTCCTTTCTATTGGATGAAAATTTTGTCCATCAACCTCTAGTAGGTGACTTTTGCATTTTTAAGACCGAAAGGCATGACCTCGTAGAAATAGTTGGCGTCCTCGATAATGAAGGCTATTTTTTAGGCATCATTGGGGTGCATTTAGATCTGATTATAGCCTAAGCATTTTGTGACCGACGGCTTTCTCTACTAGGCGTTCTATACTTGGTAAAGAGTATGTATCTTTGGGATATGCTTTGTTGAAGTCTGTGTAATCAATACACATACGCCATTTGTTGTTTGATTTTTTCACTAGGACAACATTAACAAACCAAGTGGTGTACTTAGCTTCTCGAATGAAGCCTACATCTAGTAGCTTTCCTACCTCCTCCTTTATTGTCTTTTGTCTCTCTTCGCCCATCTTTCTCTTCTTTTGCTGCCACTGGTTTGGGTCTCCTAATTAATCGACAACCTATAGGTGATCACTTTTGGATTGATACATGGCATCTCAATTGTCGACCATGCGAACAAGTTGACATTCTGTCTTAAAGCGTGCACGAGTCCTATTATCTCTTCTTCGTTGGTCAAAGAGCTTACATAGGTCACATGTTGCTCGCCATGTATTACAGCCGAGATGATTTCTTCCTTGGGTTGAATGCGGAACCCTCATCAATTCCTGGGTCGATATTTTTCATGGCCACCATGTCCTCTCTTCTCGGCCTCTCTTCCTTTTGCTCCCTAAATAGTGTGGTTTTCAAACTTGTAATGTGGCACTCTTTGGCTACTCTCTAATCCCCACGGATGGTTATTACTATCTCGTCAAGTGCCGAGAACTTCATGGCTGAGTGGGGGGTAGACACTATAGCTCTAATTTTGTTAAGTGATGGCCGATCTAGAAGCATGTTATAGGAAAAGTTTGCTTCAATGATGAGGTACCAGATCTTCACTATCCGGTAATGTGTACTTCCTTCTCCAAACTTTGTATTGAGGTCTATGTATCCTTTGGCATCAACCCGTTCTCTTGCAAATCCTATAACTTGGTCGTTATAGGAATGTATGGATTCTTTTGACACCTCCATTTTTTGGAATGTGTTTTAGTAAATAATATCTATTGAGCTTCCTTGGTCAATTAATGTCTTTCGAAACGCAAAGTTGGTTATTTCTACGGTGATTGCCATAGGATTGTCCTACTGAGGATCAATTCCTTTGAAGTGAGCATATGTGAAGGTAATGGGGGCATTCTGAGCCATAAGTTGTTAGTTGTAGCATTGAAGAATTTTATGTTCTTGAGATGGTATTTCCTGGCCGAGTTGGAGACTCCTCCGCCCGCGAAGTCCCTGACGATGGAGTTGATTACGCCTTGAACTAGTTCCAAACACCTCTCCTCTTCTCTATTGTTATCTCTACAGTTTGCGCCTTTGAGTTTGGATTGGCTGTAATCGTCTCGGCGTTTATGCCCTGCCTTACAAATTTCTTCAGGTGTCTAGCTTGTATCAATTCTTCGATTTTGTCCCTGAAAGTTACACATTCGTCCATGGAGAGTCCATAGTTTCTATGATATCAAAAATGCTTGCGGAGATCGACATTAGGTGGTGTGGACACTTTCCTCAATGTTTGAATCAAATCAACATTCAATGCCTCCTCAAGAGCTCATCCATGGTCCACTGTTAGTGGTGTATAATGTGCAAACCGAGACCCTCGGCCTTCTCGGGGTCTTGGCTGGAATTAACGCTTCTTCCCCTATCTTTCGCCTAATTCGTCCTCTCCCCCTCCTTTCTACCTTGAGATGGTTGTTTCTTGTACTCGTTCAGCTCCTCCATCTGCATCTACTTGGTGGCTTTAACCCTTACTTCATCTAACATTTTGACAAGTCGTTTAAATAGGTTGTCCGAAAAAGGTTCTTGCTTGAGGGTATTGTTTATATATATATATATATATATATATATATATTTTAATTATTGTTCCTGCTTTATAAGTATGAAATAATATTTAAATTTTGAAAGTTTTTAAAAGTTAAAATGGTGATTATATATTTATAATCACTTCAACCTGATAATTCACAACTCACTTAATCCAATCTAAATAAAAAAAAAAATCTAATATATTTAAATGAGTTCGATTGAAAATTAAATTAATTTAGCTTAATTCGAATCACTTACATTCTATATTAACCAATCAAAATCATATTAATCTTTTTATTTTTTTTATTTTTTATTTTATTTTTTCATTTTATGCCATCATCTTTTACACTAATCAATGAATCGTTTTTTGTTTATTATTTTTATATTTAATCCCTACGTAACAAATTCATATAATGAGTAGACATGGACGAATAGAGGAAAATAAATGTAAGAATGCAAAATATTTTACAATAATATATTTTATTATATATAACTTTTTTTATTCATAAATACGTAAAAATATAAAATTATAAAAAAAAATATTATTTACAATATAAATCCATAAATATTGTAAAAAAAATTACCTAGAGTTTTTTTACAACCAAAATTTTTAAATAATTCAGAAATAAGTAATTTACTTACAAATTTATCTTCTACCCTAAAATACTAGTTTATATTAATTTATTCTATAATATTTCAAAATTTAAAAGGAGTAAGTTTTATTACATTATTTGGAAAAACTAAATAAGAACCTAAAAAAATATAGATTATATTTTTCATTCCTTAATATTTTTAATTCCTGCTACAATAGTCTTACATTTACTACCGTCTAATTGATGAACTCTATTCAGACTTGACATCTGCTCCCATGTAAATTACACGATCATAATAGTTAACATACACAACACAATAAAGTAAGGTAAGCTAGTGATACAAAAGAGCATGCATAAATTGATAAATTATACAAAATATTCTACAACGTATTCAAAGTGTAAGGGCCTACCTAAGGCTTTACACATATCAAAATTTACCTATCACAAACAAGACTAACGCCTTCCGGAAGACTGTATAGATCTCGGATATCTAAGGCTAGCACCTGATGTATCAAAACATGAACCACGAGTCTTATAACGACCGAATAACTAAGTCTGGTTCACCTTAGCATCATCCATATATAAAAAACAAGACCACTGGTCTTATCACGATCGATCGACTAATTGAATTTGTTTCACCTCAGTGTCATCCCCTTGCTACTCATAGCCAAAACCACATTAGGGTAGCCCCATCAGTTGCCTCCTCAAAGTACCTCTATTGACCGCTTACCACAAGTGGTCTCAATCTACATGACCTTGATCCACATTGAGGTTTGGATACCTTATACCATATCCTTAGACCCATACACACTAAGTTATCACATGTTACATTCCATTCATAATAACCATAACTCTCTCTTCAAATATACACGGCCTCATGCCCATTATCATGCTTATCATTTCTCAAATCACATCTCATTCACCATCATTCAACACACTACATTCTAAATTTCACTTCCTAAAATCTCTTTTTCAGAAATAAGGGAATTCGCTCAGCAAAACCCAATTTCACTCAACGAATGATCTGTTCAGCGAAACTCAACTCTGCTCAACGGATTAGGTCAAAAGAGTAGTTCTAAAATTGGGACAAATCCGCTCAAAAGAGAATTAATGCGCTCAACAAATCAAAATTCGCTTAGTGGATTTCACTCCACTCAACGGATTAAAACCCAAGAGCACTCTAAACCCCCTTGGAACCAAATTCGTTCAGTGCATAAGGCCTACACCAAGTGGATGTTATGCATACTTGAATTCTGCAGAAGAGTTGTTATTGATTTTGCTTGGTTCAGTTCAGTTCGTAATTTGGCACTCTTAAATATACAAAATAGTTTGATTTATGCCTTATTGAAGGTAAACTGAAATACTAAGTAAACCAAGATAAATTTTCTACACAATTCAAGATTTAGAATCAATGGATCAAGGCAATAGTTTCATTGAATACATATCAATCCTCATCATTTCTGAAAACGATTCTCAATTAACTGAAACACAGTTTCATAAGACTAAACAAGCACTCATGCCATAGTCACGAAAAATCAACCCAAAATAGTTTATAAGATCATCAAGTTCATCAATCCCACAATGAATCATGAATTGTACAAAACAATAGTTAGAAGGAAGACTTCACAACAACCAAAAATTCTCAAATTAAACATTAGCTCCCAAATCTCAAACCCTAAAAATTTGAGTATTCCAATTTCTGAACAAATTTATCCCCTAAAGTCAACCACCTACTCAAACATTTCACAGAATCTTAAAAGATAACTAGTTTCCTTTACATATTTTGATTCCCAAAAATGGCTCTTTCTCAATTCCACAAGAAAAAGTTCTCAATTCTCTAACTAGTTATCTAAGTATCTGTTTCACAATCCAAACATACTGCTAAGAACTTAAGGTAGCATAGAATCATATTGATGAGAAAAACTCACAAGCAAGGGTTTGGGACTCACATGCAACCACGAAAATAGTGAGGGGAAAATGGGTTTTGAGCTTGGAAAACTTACCCAAATCAAAATTCCAATTGGTTAGATGTGATATACTCTTCACAAGATTCGATTTGTATCTTCAGAGCTTGAAAAGGATGAAGGAGGGGAAAGATAAGTTAGAGAGAGGGTAGAGAGAGTGGATAGAAAAGGATTTTAGAGAGATAGTGGATTTGAAATAATGAAGGTTGAAAGGTTTTATTTTTTCTATTTATAATCATTTTTAAAATTTTACCAAACACTTTCATCCTTCACTACTTAATTCATTATCTCGCTAGAATTATCTCACACTAGGTCCTTACAATCTTCCCAACTACAAAATTTTCGTCCTCGAAAATTGAGTGTACTAGGAAAGAGATGAGGTTAGTCCCTTCTAATCTCATCTTCCAACTCTCAGATTGAGTCTTGGTTAAGTGCATTCCAACACACTTTAACCATCACGATAGTCCTGCTATGGAGCTCCTTGGTCTTAACATTTATAATCCGTAAAAGTGTAGCCTCTAAAGAAGGATCTTCTCGGACTTCGACTTTTTCATTCTCTAGATGTGGCTATGGTCATGTACATCTTCCCTCAACTAAACTACGTGGAGCACCTTATGCAACCTGGCCACAATGGTAGGTTGAGCTATTCCTAAGCCACAATTCTCCTTAGAATCCAATGGGGTCCAAATGAATTTAGAGGATGCCCCCATCCATTCTTAAGTTAGCTTCACCTTTTCCGTAATTTTTCTTAGAAATTTGAACTCTACTAAGATTCTTTCTCTAACCTAGTACCAACAAAGAGGAGTTATGCACTTCTTCTCAGATAAGGTTTCATATGGTGTTGTCTCAATATTGGTGTGATAGCTATCTTCGTAAGTAAACCCCACAAATGACGAAATCTCATCTCAACACTCTAAATTGTAACAAAACCCACGTCTTCAACCTATTCTTTAAGGGGTGGAGGGTTCTCTCAGACTACCCATCTGCCCGAGAATGATAGACAGAACTAAGTCTCAACTTAGCACCCAATCCTTCTCTTAAGTTCTGCTAGAATCTAGAGGTGAAATTCAAGTCTCGATCAAACACAATGCTAAAAGGTACTTGACGCAGTCTCTTTATTTCCTTGATCCAAGTTGAGTAATTTTCTTCATAGGGATCCTTAGATTCACTAGCAAAATGCGTGCTCTTCGTCGACCCCTCCACAATTTACTCATATCAAATCCTGTCCTCTCACTAGAACAAAATCTATGATTATTTCTGCCTCACTTCTACTCTAGAACCTCTAGTTGTAACAACATACCTCTTAGTCTCTGATGCTCTATTTTGGACTTCTAGTAGGTTAAACGGGTTGTTACGAACTATACTATCTCCCTTCTCTTGTTGGATTATCAAAAGGAATATTTCAAATCTTTGCACATCTTAGGCTTGCTAGGATGTAGATTCATTCTACCCTTATATCCTTCTCCCAAAATCATTCTTTTTAAATCTCCATCCGTAGGAATGCATACTTTATTCTTAAACCTCAAGATCTCATCTGACCCCACTTGCAAATCCTTAATTTGCTTAGTACCTAGGGATTTAGTTGTATCCCTCAAATTAGCATCTAGCACTTGCTTTTCCTTAACCATCCTAAGGAAGTCATTAATTATCGCCCTCCTGTCGTAATTGATCATACTGGAAGAGATTTCTATGTTGAGGTTCAAATTCTCAAACTCTCTTATCAACTCCAACTCCTTCACCATTAACATTGACATGCTCGACACCTTCCTACTCGAGACATTGGCCACCCATTCGTCTTCCTAGGGTGATATGTTAGTTGAAAGAAATCATAGTCTTTAAGGAACTCAGTCTCTCTTCTCTGTCTCATGTTGAGTTCTTTTGATCAAATGAATACTTCAATCTTTCGTTATCATTGAACACATTGAATTTAGCTCCATACAAGTTATGTTCTCATATCTTTAAAGAAAATACCACTTCTGGTAGCTCTACATCATGTACATGGTAATTCTTCCCGTGATTCTTCAACTGGCATACGCCACAACCCTCTTTTCCCGCATTAGAACATAACACAACCCCTGATATGATGCGTTGTAGAATACGTCAAAAGGTTTATCAATGTCTGGAATAACCAATACTAGAGAGTTGGTCAACCTCTGTTTCATCTCTAATAAGACCTATTTATACTTCTCTGTCGAAGCAATTTTGTTGATCCTTCCAAGTTAATTGTGTCAACGAAACTATGATCTTGGAGAATCCCTAATGAATCTACGATAATATCCATCTACCCCACAAAGCTCCTTATCTCAGTGACGGTAGTCGAATGCTCCCATTGAAGTATTACCTCTACTTTCATAGGGTCAACTGTTATCCCTTAAATTGACACCACGTGTCCCAAAGATTTACTCCAAAACATTCAAAATTTATATTTATTTAAAGAGTTTAGCATATAACTACCTTTCCCTCAATACGCTCAACATTGTCCTAAGGTGATCCTCATCCTCCTCAATCTACTTCTTCAATCCCACCAACTTTGTTGGGGCCATGCGACAAGTGTTATCAATACTGGTCCAGCTCTTGGTACTAGATTAATAAAAAATTCACTTTTCTCCTAGGAAGCAAACTTAGAACCTCTTCCTGGATCACACCTAGAAACTCCTTCACTATTGGAATATTACTCGTCTTACTCCTCTCTTCCTTGACCTCTTATTTGAGTAAAAATCACGTAGCATGAAACACCATCACTCAACTCCTTCCATATCTGATTAGCAGACAACATTAGAGGAGTTAAACCATCTCCATTATTCATTCCAAATTTTCCCTAACATTTGGGAAAAACCTTAGAGGAGGTGACTGAAGGCAATACGTGAGGAGTTGGGAGCGTAATGTCTAAAGACGTCGTAACATTTCAAAACGTTGTTGTGTATCGTCATTCAAGGTAAGAGGGGGAGTGGGGAATGTCTCATGTGTGGGATGCTTATAAAAATTTTGGGTAAAAAGGTAACTCCTAAGCCTCAGTAGGATTTTGTGTGTGTTGAGGCAACCATAAGCCCTCATAATTATGATGAGTTATAATCTAATAGCGAGTTATTTATGATTTGGGTGTTAAATTTGTATTGAATTTTGAGATGCTCATGACATGAGATCTTTACGTGTTTGCGAGTTATTTGTGTACATTTTGACAAGTCTAAGCTTTGGCTTAGTAGGGTGAAATCCAAGTTATGCTTGGTCATTTGTGAAGTCTAAGTAGAGGCTTAGCAACGTGAAAATCCAAGTTATGTTTGGTCATTCGAGATGTGTAATGAGTTATGCATTTGTGTGTTATGCATTGGTGTGTACATATTTCATTCATTCATACTTTTCTTGGGGGTAGATGCGATCTATGAAGGAGGGTCTCTATGGTCTTCTACCTTGATCTTGGGGATTTTAGAGCAGGGAACCTCTCATTTGAGAGTTGAAATAAGGGGCAACCACGATCAAGCTATATTATCCTAATTTACTCTTGTTAGACTCGTTTTAGTGAGAGTGGATTGATAGGGTCCTTAGATCCGGTTCATGGACTCCTAGACTACTCATATGCATTTGCGTTGCGATGGTACCATATGCATTTAGAGATAAGAGCATAAGAGCATTAATGCATTTGAGTTAATGTAATGAGTTTGTGTTTGAGTATGTATTGGTGCATGTGATGTGTGTGTTTAGTTCTGCCTATTTTCTTATAAGTATTTATAACATATGTGAGATATATTCCTCACTCTTCTCTTTGTATTTTTGGTATTTTTATTTGGGTTAAAAACTTTTATAGGTGAACCTATGTTCGAGGAGAACAAAGAAGAGTTGGTTGATGAAGTATAGGTTTTCTATGCCTTGACTTCGTAAGTGCTCTGATTAGGTGTGATGATGGGGCATAAAAAAATTATTTTGAAGAAGTTGTTTTGAAGTTTATTATGATTTTATCTTTAAGAACTCATAAAGGCTAATTCAAGGCCTAATAATATTTTATTTTATTTTTTTACATCTGAAAAGAGTTATTGTTGTTACTAGATATATAGTGGTAGTGTGAAAGTGTATATCTAGGAAAGTTCTAGTTAGGAATGACTTGGTATTTAAGAGTGTCCATTAGTGACTCACCTTTCTTCCCTGCGAACTTACTAGGTGTATTGATTTAAAATCTATCATTGTTGTTCTAGTAGACAATATTACACTCATAGTAAGAGTTTTATTTTGAAATCTTATTTTCTTGTTTCGTAATTTTTTATTTATGAAGCGAATATATTTAAATTCTTTTACTTTCATTTTTCGCAAATTTTATATTTATTAATGAAAAACATTTTGGGGTGGAAGGGTGTTACAATTTCCAAAAATGGTTCGCTCAACTCCACAAGGCAAAGTTTTATGTACTCTAACTAGCTACTTAAGTACATATTTCACAATCCAAACACATTGCTAAGAACCTAAAGTAGCAGCATAGAGTCATATTGATAGAGAAAAACTCACATGCAAGGGGTTGGGGTCTACCTCCAACTACGAAAACAGTGGAGAAGAAAGGAATTTGAGCATGAAAACTTACCCAAATCAAAATTCTAATCTGCTAAATGTGATCTACTCTTCACAAACTTCGATTTGGTATCTTCATTAGAACTTTTTTTACTTCCTCCCCTTTCTATTCAATTTTCTTTCCAAGAGAGTGGAGAGAAAAGAGTTTTAGGTAGATTTGAAATAATAAAGATGGAAAAGTTTTATTTTTCTATTTATTATCCTTTTTAAAATTTTACCAAACACTTTTTCGTTTCACTATTTAAGTTATTCTCTCACTAAAATTATCTCACACTAAATTTTTATACTAAATTCATAAATAAAATCAAATTTTTAACGGTAATTATATCATTAATTAAATTTAATATTAATATTATATATAAAGATTGATTTAATTATTTTTGTAAAAATAAAAAATATTATTTCTAATATTTAGGTTAGTTGAAATTTAAAAAATAAGAGCTTTTGAGAATGCAATAAGATAAAATTAAAGTATCATTAAAAAATTACATTTTTTTCTTCTTGCATTAAAGTTATGTGGAACAGTTTAAGTCATCTTCAACCACGAACCTTGGTCCCCCACTAACCCCTTTTCAGGTTGATCTTGGTTACTAGCTTACTGTGGATACTCATAAAGACAAAAACAAATATGAATGATTTGATAATCATTTAAAGAAAGAACTTTTGAATGTTATAAATGTATTTTAATAAATATTTTTTATATCATTTGCTATGATAATACTTAGAGAAAATAATTAACGACCATCCAAACATAATATAGAACACTTAAGGTTTGTTCATCACGTCAAAAAATAAAACGACCTTTTAACTCAGCTTATTTTAAAATTTGACATAACAAAAAAAATTGAGTTAGATGTTTAACGTAATGATTATTTAAGTTTAAAATTACATTAAAGTTGTTAAGTATTTTGACATAACAAATTGAGTTAGATGTTTAACGTAATGATTGTTTAAGTTTAAAATTACATTAAAGTTGTTAAGTATTTTTTATATTAAACCTGAATTTCTGAATTTGTTTTATAAAAAATATTGTTAATGAGAACGAATTTGTAATAATTTTTCTAAAATCGAAAAAAATATTATGAATTGTAAGATAAATTTATGTGTTGATTTTTTTTTAAATAATAAAGATTTGCAAAGAAAATTATAAATATAATATTAAATATTATAATATATTAAAAATAATATTTTATTTATTTATTATTTTATTATAATAATAATTAAAATTAAAAATATTAAATAAAATTAAAATAATAAATAATTATTAATATAAAAAATATTTTTAATAATATTATAATTATTAATAATATTTATATTTTTATAATAATAATAATTAATTAAAAAATAATGATAAAATATAAAATTAAATAATAATTATTTTATTTTAACAATAATAAATAATTAAAAATAATATAAAAATTTAAAATTAATTATTTTATTTTTTAATTTTTTTAATTTTTTCTTTTTTTTCTTTTTTACATCCATTTTTAATCCAAACAAATCCTAAAACAAAAAGAAAAGAGATTCAAAAGGAAAGTTATTATTAGTTTAATACAATAGATTTATTTTCTCTCATCTTATGTTATCTATAATAACTTTAATCTAACAAAAGAGAAACCATGAGACTAAAAAAAAGTGAGAATTGATAAAAGAGATAAAGAAAAAAAGAGTAAACGAAGGAGAATTAAAAAAAAAAACATCAACTGTAATTTCAGAGTGAATTATGAATGAGGTAGATTTGGTATGTTTAAAAGATTCTATATAATATTTATAATAGTTTGAATATTAAGAAGTTAAAATATGTGTTGATACACGTATATATATATATATATATATAATATTAATAAATCTAGTGAGGGTAATATATTTGTGTTACATAATATTAATAAATCTATTGAGTGTAACATATTTGCGTTTAGCATAAAGTGTATATAAAAGAATATCTAACAAAATCAAGTATGAGAGAAATAGCTTTTATAAAAAAATTTACTTAATGCAAATTATTTACATTAAATATCAAAGACAACACTAAATTGATAATTTGGTGTATGGATATATTTCTCTTTGTTTGGATATCTCACATCACTTAAAATATGTCCAAATTAATATATATAAAGTAGTGTAAATCTTACTTCATAAACTGATTTTATGAGGTTAAATTAAGTTTAAAATCCATTTCTATTATAGTATCAAAGTCTATCATAATAAGATTGATGGGTCTATTACACCATCATTCACCCACACATGTCTTGTCCTATAAATGTCTAGTCCCACATTTAACATCAAAAAAGTACATCGAAAGAGTGTATTAAAGATCTCATATCAAATTAATATATATAAAATTATACAAACCTTATAATTAGATTAAATTATATAAAATTATACAAACCTTACGATTAGATTAAATTAGGTTAAAAACCCGTTTTTATTAATCTTTTCTTAAGTCTACGATTAATATTTTGGTTTTAAAATTATGCTTACAGTTGAATGTCACATCTCTATCTCTATCACACTCAAACCGTATTCCTTTCATTTGTACCATCTTCGGTATTTGCCCTAAGATTTAACCTTTCATGTGCTTATGAAGCCTAGGCACTAATTTTTGGGGCACCCCTTCCCTGTTCATGATCTATAGCTATGTACCTCTAGCTCATGGCGAATGGCGAAAGGAAATTAAGGAATATGTATCTATTAATTGCTTCTTTGACATGTGTAGGGTGGTTTTATCAGAGGGAACAACCTTCTCATGGATTCACATGGAAATGTTTAGTACAAGTACACGTAGCTAGTAGTAGATAGACCTTCACATCTTCTCCAAACATATCTAATGCCAGAACCTTCAATTTATTACACTATCATTAATATTAAAGAATTTGATTAATTACTTCAAAATAATAATAGTTTGTGTTTCTTAATCAAATCATTTAAAAATTAATTTCTAATATTATGAATATGAAATGAATAAAATAAACATATTCATATTATATGCGTTCAAAGTTTTTATTATTTTATGAATTGAATTGTATTATTATGTCGCAAAGTGGTAGTGCAGACAACATATTACTCATTCATCAATGTCCTCCACATCTTGAGAGGATCATCCATGTCTTCATCTCAACCGAGACATTGCGTTACTGACAAACTATCGCCTAATTTTGGCACTTGATTTCGACTTTTACTTCTTATTAGAGTGATTGAATATAAACTTAATTTATTTTATAGAATTTATTTATAAAAAAGTTTATACATTATATATTATATATGTTTATAATTTCATCATAATAAATTAAGAATGAATGCTAATATAATAATGCATAACAATTATTTTTGTGTAATATTTCTAAATTTAAAATAATTACATAATATTCATAGAAATACATAAATATTTAATTAAGATGTTAAATTCATATTATTTTTACCATTGTATTCTTTTTATTATAAAATTGATATGATTTAATTATTATAAAAAAATATTAATATTATCAAAGATAGTGAATATATAATTAAGATGAATAATCTCTTTTAAACATAATTTATTTTATATTTAAAATAATATTATCAGAAATCGAGCTTGAATCGCTTTATTAAAAAATAAAAAACTATATCCAATATTTCATAATAATGATTGTGTGATTAAAAGGAAGATGTTATCACGTCTAAATATTATAAATATTAGGGATGTTGATGTGATTTGTTATTTTTTTAATTAAAATTACATTTAAATTAAATATAAAAATTTTACGTAGTTTGAAATAGAAAAAAATTTGAATCAATTCAAACCAATTTTAACCGTTTAGTTTGGATTCATTTTTACTGTCTTTAATTTTTAATTTTATTTTATTTTATTATTAAAGATGAACTTATTTTTATTTTTGTATTTACAAAGATTGGAGAATATTTCAAGATACTCTTCTTGCTCCAAGTGACTCCTAAACTCCTTGACCGTGTAGGAACGAATGGTGGGGGTATCTGCGATTACACTCTAACGCTCAAGTCAGTGAGAGTATAATGAATAGGATTAGAGAATGATTAGATTGATAATTTACCTAAGTTAGACGAGTATTTATAATATGAAAAAAATAATTGATTATCCTTAGTGAAATTAAATCAATTTATCTTCTGAGCTAAATTCGTAGAGATCATGTTGGGTCTGTTACAAGGATCTATTTTAGGCCCATGGTTTATTGGGCCTATGGCCAAACCGGGTACTTGTCGACTAAGGCTAACAAGTAACGATCGACAAGTACCTTTCTACGATTCGAGTGGTTATAGTCTGACAAGTTGGAAAAGATCTGCTACCTATCCGGGGTAAGGGCTTTATTATTTGTTGTTGAAGAGAAATAACAAATCCAAACAAAAATTAACTATAATGAAATTTGAGGGAGCTAACGTTCGAAGACCAGGGTAAGGGCTTCTCAACTATGTCATGCAAGTTATACGCTCCATTGCCTACAACTCTTGTTATTTGGTATGGCCCCTCCCAATTGTATGCAAACTTCCCTTCGCTTGGATCTTTCCGCGCCAGGCTACGAATTTTGAGAACGAAGTCTCCCTCTCAGAAGCTTTTTGGTTTAACCTTGGAATTGAACTTTCTCGTTGCTCATAACCGGCACGCTTCATGCCTGATGGTGGCTTTATCTCTAAGTTCTTTATGAAGGTCTAACTTAACTCTCATACTTTCCTTGTTGTCATTGAGGTTCAACAACTACTTTCTAGGGCTAGTTTCCCCTATTTTCACCGAGATCATGGCCTCCACCCCATATGTTAGGTTGTATGGGGTTTCTGAGGTTGTTGAGTGTGAAGTGCACCAATATGCCTATAGGACTTCCAAGAGTTCTTTCGTCCACTTCTCTTTTGCCATACCTAACTATTTCTTCAATTCATTAAGGATGACCTTGTTGGCATCTTCTGCCTGCCCATTTGTTTGGGGATGCTTGACTAAGCTCGTCACATGTCAGATGCCAAAGCCTTCATAGAAGGCAACTAAGGTAGCATCTATGAATTTTCGTCCATTATGAATAACTGTGAGGGATTCCAAACCTACATATGATGTTCTTCCACATGAATTTTTGTACTTGTTGGGTTGTGATCTTGGCCAAAGGTTTGATTTCAATCCACTTGATAAAGTAGTCGACTGCCACCAATAGGAATTTGCATTGCCCATTAGCTGGTAGAAAGGGTCCCAAGATGTCCATTCCCCACATGACAAAGGGCAATGGAAAAACAACATAATGTAGCTTCTCTGATGTCGAGTGTATGAGATCCCCATTGACTTGACACTCCTTGCATTTTCTTATTACAATCTGTTTTGATAATGAGCCAGTAGAAATCAGCTCTTAATACCTTTTCCATCATAGTTCTCCCTCCAGCATGAGATTCATAGATACCCCAGTGAAGCTCGTCAAGAATGTACCAAACTTGGTCGCTGTCTATGCATTTTAAAAGGGGGGTTGCATAGCCCCTTTTAAAGAGTTTGTTGCTGATCACCGTAAACCAAGAAGCTTTCTTCCAAAAACCAATTGCCTCCTTAGGGTCACTTGAGCATTCTCTAATGGTTAGGAAGGAATGATAAAGTGTCACTCAATAGGACGAATGGTTGCTAGATTGTGTGTTGGACAATTGTTTAGTGGTGTCCAATTCCCTATGTCCAATTCACCTATCAACTGGTCGACCACCAATTGAGAAACTCTATGACATTTGATTTTGGCCACTCCGAGTTGCTTTGCTAATGTGAGTCCCGCGATCAAAGATTCGTACTCCGCTTGGTTATTAGAGGCTTTGAACTGCAACACCAGGGATTACTCCACCATCCATTTGACTAGTCCTTCTAGTACTATGCTGACACCGCTTCCTTTTTTGTTGGATGAACCATCCAAAAGCAGTGTCTAGGTTACTATCTCCTTGGCATCTCCTTGTAACTCAACTATAAAGTCTGTCAGGCATTGTGCTTAGATAGGTCCCCATCTTTCATAAGAAATGTCAAACTCGGAGAGTTTTGTAATTGCTACCATTCTTCCATAAAACTCAAGTTTTCTAAGTATCTTGGTGATAGGGTAGTTGGTTTAGACAATTATTCTATGGCTCTGAAAGTACTGTCTCGGCAGCCTTGTTGCCACGATTAATGCTAGTGCCACATTTTTAAGGAGCCGATAGCGGGTCTCAGTATCTTGTAGAACCCTAATACGGAGCTTATGGTGTTATCTAAAATGGACAGATAAAGTACAAGTTCCTTACCAGGTATGCCCTTTTGGAGGATAGGTTGCGACATCAGGAACATTTTGATTCCGCGAAAATTCTCTTTGCATGTATTGTCCCACTGGAAGGTTGAATATTTCTTCAACAGGCGGAGTATGGGATGAGTATTATCAGCTAGTGTCGGCATGAATCGGGATAGTGGCGTCAAGCACCCGATAAGATGCTGAACTTCTTTTACATTGGTTTGGCGAACAGGCCAATTTCACTAGGTGTTTTGGATCTTGATTTGGGTTTTCAAGTTGAAAAACCTATTGCTATTATTGATGCTAGTAGAAATGAAGAGAAAACTCATTTTAAGGCTTGGGAAAGGTCAAACAGACTTAGCCTGATGTTTATGCGGATGAACATAACGAGCAATATTAAGTCAGCTCTTCCCAAAACTAAAGTGCGAAAGAATTTATGAAATTTGTGGAAGAGCACTCTCAAACGGTTGATAAATCCTTCGTTGGGACATTAATGAATACTTTAACCACCATGAAATTTGATGGTTCTCGTACTATACATGAACATGTCATTGAGATGACAAATATTGCATCAAGACTAAAGTCTTTGAGAATGACAGTGGATGATAATTTCCTTGTACAGTTCATTTTGAACTCATTACCGTCATAATTTGGTCCTTTCCAGATGAACTATAACACCATGAAAGACAAATGGAATGTCCATGAATTGCACAGCATGTTGGTTCAGGAGGAGACCAGACTTAAGAATCAAGGAAATTACTCCATTCATTATGTGAAGAATAAAGGAGTTGGAAAGAAATTTGATAAGAAACATGAAAAGGTCAAAGGACCATTAAAGATTGGCGAGTCCTCTACTAAAGTCTAGAAGAAAGATGACAAATGTCATTTTTGTAGAAAGTTTGGACATTTCCAGAAGAACTACATAAAACGTAAAGCTTGGTTCAAAAAGAAGGGTGATCATAATGCTTATGTATGTATTGAATCAAATTTAACTAAAGTTCCCCATAATACTTGGTAGATTGATTTTGGATGTACAACTCATGTTTCTAATGTAATGTAGATATTCCTTACAACCCGGATCACAAACCCAAATGAGAAGTTCGTCTTTATGGAAAATAAAGTTAAGGTTCCAATGGAAGCTGTCGGGACTTATCGTTTAATCCTTGACACTGGATTTCATTTAGACTTGTTTGATACATTTTATGTACCTAATATTTCTAGGAATTTAGTTTCTTTGTCTAGACTTAATGTTGTTGGATACTCTTTTAGGTTTGAGAATGGTTGTTTTAGTTTATATAAGCGTACTTGCATGATTGGATCTGGTACCCTTTATGATGGTTTATATAAATTAAATCTTGATAATTTATATTCTGAAACTCTTATGACCTTAATGTTTGCACTAAACGTAGTTTAGTGAATGATGTTCTGCTTACTTGTGGCATAAGCGTTTGGGACACATTTTCAAAGAAAGAATGCAAAGATTAGTAAAGAATAAAATTCTTCCGGAATTAGATTTTACTAATCTAAATATATGTGTGGATTGTATTGAAGGCAAACAAACAAAACACACAAAGAAAGGAGCCACAAGAAACACTCAACTTCTTGAAATTATACACACTGATATATGTGGACCTTTTGACGTAAATTCTTTCAATAAAGAAAAGTACTTTATCACCTTTATTAATGATTTTTCATGTTACGGGTACGTCTATTTACTAAATGAAAAGTTTTGAAAGCCTAATTTTGAGTAAACCCTAAGCCCAATTACTTAGAAAGGAGAGAGATTATAAATAGTTTATTTAACCCTAATCCTCTCATTTTTCCCTCTTGTTTTTAGAAAACCCTAATTTCCTTCTCTCAAATTCATCTCAATTCTAAGAATTCTCTTTCAATTATTATCTCTTTGAAAATCCGAGAACACAGGGGGGAAGAGCGTACAGAGTAGATTAACTATATCCGAATAGAATTTCATTTTGAGTTCCTTTAAAGTTAAGGGAAGCTAATTAAACAAAATTATTCATGATTTATTGGATTATTATGTGTGTTTTTGTGTTATTATGTGAGATTTATGAAAATTATATTGATTATTATATTTAAAAGTGTGATTTGGGTTTCGCCCTGAGATTGCGATCCTATTTTGGCTTGATTTTATTTCGAATTTTAGAATGTGTTCTTCATGAAAGTCGTAGGTCTAGATGTTATCTAACTTTTGGCTTTATTTCACCTAAAAAGGATAAGTATAACTCACGATACTAATTTTTTCGTAATTGAAGGTCAAGCTGTCACGAAAATTATTCACTTTGAAATTACAAACCCCTTTTGGGATGTTTTGGTTACGAATTTGGGAAAGTTTTCTTCATACAATTTTTATCCCTAGGTGTTAGCTAATCAATGGCTTTTATTTCACATAAAAATAATGTTTAAAACATAAGATATGAATTTTTGAGTGATTAAAGGTCATGTTGTGAGGATGAGCGAAACGTTTTTGAAAGTATTTTTACTTGAGCGAAAGTTTATTAATTTTGGATAATCATTCATCTTCTAATTTGTATTAAAAGAGTATATATATGTGAAATGTGATAAAATGTTATAAGATATTTGTTATATAATTAAACTATTTAGTTATGTGATGTGTGATTTGATGATGTATTGTGTTTGGAATTGAATTGTGAAATGAGATTGGTGATGTGATGTTGTGAATGATGATTAGTGATTTGTGAATATAAAATGATGAGCATGAAATGGGCATGAGGCCGTGTAGTTCATATTGAGGATAAGTTTACTACGATGTGAATGAAATGTGGTAGTTTAGTGTGTATGGATCTAGGGATATGTCATAAGATATCCAAACCTCAATGTGGATCAAAGTCATATAGACTAAGACCACATGTGGTGAGAGGTCGATGGAGATTCCATCAGTTGCTCTGAAAAGACAACTAGATGGAACTACCCTAATGTGGTGTTGGTTATGAGTACTGAGGGGATGGCGCTGAGGTGAAAAAGACTCACTTAGTCGGTCGTGATAAGACCCAAGGTCCTATTTTTGTTATATAGATGACGCTGAGGTGCAAAAGACTCAATTAGTCGATCGTGATAAGACCCGAGGTCCTGTTTTTGTTATATGGATGGCGTTGAGGTCAAAAAGACTCAGTTAGTCGGTCGTGATAAGACCCGAGGTCCTGTTTTTGATACATGGATGGCGCTGAGGTAAAAAAGACTTAGTTAGTCGGTAGTGATAAGACCCGAGGTCCTGTTTTTTATAGATGGATGGCGCTGAGGTGAAAAAGAGTTAGTTAGTCGGTCGTGATAAGACCCGAGGTCCTGTTTTTTATACATGGATGGCGCTGAGGTGAAAAAGACTCAGTTAGTCGGTCGTGATAAGACCCGAGGTCCTATTTTTTATACATGGATGACGCTGAGGTGAAAAAGGCGTAGTTAGTCGGTCGTTATAAGACCCGTGGTCCATGTTTATACATCAGGTGCTAGCCTTAGATATCCGAGATCCATACAGTCTTCCGGAAGGCGTCAGTCTTGATTGTGAATGTGTTTGAAATGTGTAAAGTCTTTGATAGACCCTTACACTTGTATGAAATTTAATACTTACAATTGAATGATTTTATGAATTCCATATGATTTATCTTATTGTTTACATTAGCTTATCCTTTCTGTTTGTGTTTGTGGTTTTGTTGATACTGCGATAATCGTGTCTTGACACGGGAGCAGATAGTAATGCAGGTGAAAGCTAAACAATAGCTTCAAGTTTTTCCTAAAGGAGAATTAATTAAATGCTGATGAATAATATCACGAAACTTTTGTAAAGACTTTATTTTGAAATGAAATTTTATGTATTCAGACGTTTCATGTTATATGATGTTTTGGAAATTATTAATAATGTATTGGTAGATTTTATTCCATTATAACAGCAAAATAGGTATAATTTTGGTATGTTACAAAAGTCTCAAGCAGTGAATATATTGGAAATTTTTATAAATGAAGTGGAAAGGCAATAAGACAGAAAGGTGAAAATTGTAAGATCGGATAGAGGTGGTGAGTATTATGGAAGATTTGATGAAAGAGGACAACATCCTGGTCCATTTGCTAAGTTCCTTGAGAAGTGTGGTATTTGTGCTCAATACACAATGCCAGGTACACCACAACAAAATGATGTTTCAGAAAGACATAATCGAACTTTAATGGATATGGTTAGGAGCATGTTAAGCAAACCCAAGCTTTACGTTTTATGCAGTTCTTTTGGAAATGGCCAAACTTCCTACAAAAATGACATTTGTCATCTTTCTTCTGGATTTTAGTAGAGGACTCACCAACCTTTAATGGTCCTTTGACCTTTCCATGTTTCTTATCAAACTTCTTTCCAGCTCCTTTATTCTTCACATAATGAATGGAGTGATTTCCTTGATTCTTAAGTTTGGTCTCCTCCTGAACCAACATGTTGTGCAATTCATGCACATTCCATTTGTCTTTCATGGTGTTATAGTTCATTTGGAAATGACCATATTCTGACGGTAATGAGTTCAAAATGAACTGCACAAGGAAATTTTCATCCACCGTCATTCCCAAAGACTTAAGTTTTGCTACAATATTTGTCATCTCAATGACATGTTCATGCATAGTACAAAAACCATCAAGCTTCATGGTGATTAAAGTACTCATTAATGTCCTACAAAGGGACTTATCAGCCATTTGGGAGCGCTCTTCCACAAATTTCATAAATTCTTTTGCACTCTTAGTTTTGGGAAGAGCTGACTTAATATTGTTCGTAATGCTCATCCACATAAACATCAGGCTAAGTCTGTTTCACTTTTCCCAAGCCTTAAAATGTGTTTTCTCTTCATTGCTACTAGCATCAGTAATAGCAGTAGGTTTTTCAACTTGAAAGACTAAATCAAGATCCAAAAAACCTAAGTGAAATTGAATTTGTTCACTCCAGTCAGAGAAATTCAACCCATTAAAGACCGGAACAAATGTAGCATGTGAATGTGAAGATATAGGAACAGACGCTATAATTAATACACGCTTAACATTAACGCTTTGATTCATAAAATAAATAAATAATATAGATTCAAACAACAAATCATTTTATACACACTTGTTAAATGAAAAATGTTAGTAAAATATACTATATATTTACCACTTAATTATCAATTTTATCTTAATTAAAGAAATAATAATCTCCCAAAAAGAAGAAAATTTGTGTTTATCTTTTTGCAGGAGCAGTGATAAAAAATAGAAGAAAAATATCAAAAATATTTGATAACTGAATAATTTTTTTTTGTTTTTCTGTTTTTCTTCAAGATTCAAAAGCCAACAGAAGATTTAATCTAATTTTTAGTTATAAAAGAAGAGCTTAGAAGTGAAGGAAAACATACAGAAATTTGGTGGTAATTTTAGAGAGAGAAATAACATCAAGAAAGTGAAGGAGAAGATCTGGGATCAACTGGGAAGACGATTCCACGATTTATTCTTCACCGCCATCATCTATTCTCATGTCAAAGTTACTCATGACTATAAGTAACTAATTTTCTCGGTATTGGGATTAAATGTAGTTTATCAAGTTCTTTTGTATAACTCTTCCATTATTTTTTCCTTATTTCAATGTTAATGTTTTATTTCTACTCTTAATGCTTTGGGGATATTGGGAACAATAACTCAATTGATTTATGATTTAGGGTTCTATTGGGAAATAAATCTTAAATTTGATTTGAATTAAAACATCCTATATATTTAATTGCTAGGAATATATTTAAATATATTTATTGAGATAGTCTTGAGATTAATGCAAGGTAATTATTAAAATAATTAGAGAAATCAATTATTATAATAATTACTCTTAGAAACCCTATGACAAGGGATTTCTTGAGGGGAATAGTGAACTTCAATGACAAGGATTAAAGGGTAAAAATAAGTGAAAAATACAGAAGAAAGTGATAAATGAAATTTAATTCCAATACATTTATTTTCTTTATCTTTCATCTTTTACTTATCATTTATATTTTATCTTTTATCTTTTATCTTTCACTTATCTTTTATTATTTCTGTTTATTATCTTTAATAAAAAATTCTAAAAAGATTTTATTTTTAATTGTTATTTATTTTCTTTATCAAAAATCCCAAAAAGATTTTATTTTTAAAAGTGATTATAATTTGTTAAATATTACTCAAATCCCTATGGATACGACACTCAATATATACTACAGTGATTCAGTCTCCACTTGCTGAATTCACACGTTAAAAAAGTTATCAATATTAATGCTCTCCTTTGGGTGATACATTAATATACAACAACATAATGATGTTAAAATATTAACATTATTTGGTAAGATAAACACGTTAATTAGAAATAGTCATTATCTTTGGATATATAAATAAAACTAATAATGTGTAGTCAATACCAACTAGGGGTGTTCGTGGTGTGGTTTGGTTCAATTTTTCGTTAAAAATATATCTGAACCAAATATAAAAATTATTTGTAGTTCGGTTTGAAATAAAAAAAAAATCCAATCCAAATATAAAAATTATTTGAGGTTTTTTTTTTAATTTCTAATTTTATCTTTTTTATTAATAATTGAATATTTTTATCTTTTTAAATAATAAACTAATAAAAATATAACATTGACTGGATTTCATAAGATTACAGTATTAGTTTATAAATAATCTTAGTAGAAAAATAAAATTCAAAAACTAAAAAGTAGGTTATAATAATTATATTTAGGCAAGTGTTTCTCACAGTAGACACAGGATTGAAAACCAAAAATAATAATATTATACGGAATAGAAGAAGTGTATCTTTTTAACCATCAAATCATATATTTTTTTAATTTAATACCAACAAAATAACAATATAATATTTGACCAAGCCACTAACAAGAATACACAAAAAAAATAAAAATCCAAGTAGATCAATTGTCAAATGTCAATAATTGCAACCTGTAAAAATAAAACATGATTAGTTAAATTCAAATTGCAACATTTCTTGGCACTTTTTATAAGAAAAAAATATAACTTGTCAAGAAATCATCATACCATATAAAAATTAATTTTTATAGCAACTAATCAGACTCAACATCAAAATTATCTTCATGTAGTGGTAGGACTGGACCAAGTTCTAGAAACATATAAAATAATCAATAGAATTAAAAAAGTAGATAAAAAATAATTAGACAATAAAAAAGTTTAGGTAGAATATGAAAATACCCATTTCAATTCTTTCTATGTCTTGCACGTATTCTTCAATCTCTATTGACCATGGAGAGGATCGACACCAATTTTGTGTACAAATCAATGCTTCAACAGTCTTAGGTGCAAGAGAGCTTCTATGACAATTAAGCACTCTACCTCCCGTGCTAAAAGTAGATTCTGAAGTCACAGTAGACACAGGCATAGCCAACAAATCTTGAGCAATTTGAGCAAGAGTAGGATATTTGGTAGAGTTCACTTTCCACCACATCAAGATGTCAAAAGAATTATCAGTTTTTTTCTCCAATCTCTCCATAAGATACAAATCTACTTCATTTTTATTCAAATTTTTATTTAGATTCATATCTTTCTCAAATTCCATAGCAACTGACAATTCAGGTGGTTCAAGTTCTTCTAGTTCCATTTCACAAGGATGTAAACAATTTTCAGCTTGTTGTCCATGACTAACATTAAAACTATACACTTCAAACAAATTGTATAATGCCTCCTTTATCTTTCCACACAAAAGTTCAACATCATCCTTCTCATAAAACTTACTTAAACCCCACTGTACAAATTGAAACTTACTACAAGGATCAAGTACCACAGCAACAAATATCAATATATTGATGTTTTTAATATTTCCCCAATATTTATCATACTTAACTTTCATTTTTTCAGCCATGCCACCAAGCAATTTGTCAGAACTACCTATCCATTTCTGACATGCAAGTAATATCATACAATGTTCATTGAAATATTGAGAAGTTACAAAGTTTGTCCTTGATATTTTCTGAGTGATATCAAAAAATATTTTCAAAAATTTAACAAAGCATCTTGCATTATCCCAATCTTCATTACTTGGAACACCTCCAGAAATCATGACATATTCAACACACTTCTCACCCAACCTTTTAAATGCCTTCTGATATTTTAATGCACTTTCAAGCATTAAGTAGGTTGAGTTCCATCTAGTGGAAACATCTAACTGCACAGTAGAATTTTCTGTTATCCTAGCTTCCTTAATGCAAATTTTAAACCTCTCCATACGACCAGGTGATGCACAAACATATCTAACTGCATTTCTAATTTTGCTGATTGAAGAATGGTACTATTTTAACCCATCATTTACTACAAGATTTAAAATATGAGCACAACATCTAACATGCATATGTTTTTCTTTTAATGGATGTGTATTCCAATCCTCCATTCGACTTTTCAAATAAGATATTGCAACATCATTTAAAGTAGCATTATCAACTATGATAGTGAAAACTTTACTTATTGACCATCCTTCCAAACACTGCTCAATTTTTCTACCAATTGTCTCTCCCTTGTGATTTTTAATTGGACAAAAATTTAAAATCCTCTTATGCAACTTCCAATTTTCATCAATGAAATGTGCAATAAGACATAAATAACTTATATTTTGCACTGAAGTCCAACAATAAGTTGTGAGACTTACACCTTGATTTGAATGACTAAACATACTTTTCAACTTACTTTTTTCATTAAGGTAAAGATTCCAACAACCTTAGCAACTGAAATTCTCCCAGGAATTGGGAATTTAGGTTGTAAGATACTCATAAAAGACCGAAATCCTTCCCCATCAACAAACTTAAAAGGTAACTCATCCACAATTATCATCCTAGTTAGGGCTTGTCTACATGCATCAACATTAAAATGAACACTAGTAAGAACACTTCCAGTTCCATTCCCATCTTCTTTTTTCACTTGTGTAAATACAAGGTTTTGTTGAGAAGGATCTTCTTTGGAAAACTTTTCACATTTATTCAATAAATGGTTTATAATATTACTTGTACCATTTTTATGAGAATCTGCAGCATAATCTTTATTACACCAATTACATTTAGCTCTATTTGTTCCCTCAATTCTTGAAAAATGGTCCCAACACCAAGATATAGGCCTACAAGGTTTCTTTTTACCTGAATCTCCAGCATCATTATTGGATATTGGTTCTTCTACACTTTTTCTTTTTCTTTCCTCTTTTTCAACATTAGAGCATCCCTCTTTATTCAAATCTTGTTTTTCCTCCATATTTGTTGGTTCATTTGAAGCCTTATCAAATTGAGTACTTTGATTGTTTTCAGCCTACATATATAGAAAAATATAGTTTCAACATGAGTACAAAATGAGATTCAACTAAAAAAAAATAATGCCATTAATATGAATTTTAAATTGATAGATAGATATACCATCAAGATGTTTTCTTTCTGTACTCAACAAAGACAAATATATTAATAAGAATTGGTACCAGAATTACAAAAAAACAATTACAAATACATATTACAAAAGTGTGTTGAAAATTAAACAATTAACTAGATAATTATCCCTCTCATTACTAAAAATTAGATTGGTAAACATATAATCATAAAGTCGGTTATCCAACACACAAGGAGTAGGACCAAGGATCCATGCACCATTCTGCGAAAGATTCTAATGCCTTTGAAACCCTGAACTTGACCCACAACGAGGTGCTCAATTGGGTTAGAACAAAATAAAATAACAGTAATTGAGTTTTTCAAGTAAAGGGACATTAAGATGCGTTTAACAAAATGGAAGCTGCAACATATGAATATTACTAAAATAATAAAATAAAATAAAAATAACTCTAATAAAAACGAAATTAATTGAACTAAGAACCCTAAACCCTAAACTGAAACGGAGAAACAAAATAAACTAAAAACTATCTTAGTAAAAACGAAATTAATTGAAATGAGAATCCTAAATCCTAAACCCTAAAATGAAACTGGGAAATATAGAACATTTATTCAATGAAAATTGAAGATGAATCATAAGACAAATTGATGTGGAATTAAAATCAAAATATGAAAAATGAAAGAGGAAAAGAATAACAAAGCAAACATATTAAAGAGTGAATGAAATAAAAAAAAAAAAACTTACCGCCTAGGATAAAAAGAATGATTAGATAGAGGGTGAAATAGTGTGGTGAAGATGAATTTGAAAAAGGGTTAATCATGAGATAATGAAATTAGAGTAATGGAGTATTCACAGTAAGGAACCCTAAGATCTAATAAAATGAAAGTTGTAACAGACAACATTAGGTTTTCTTTGCAAAATAAAATTAAAAATAAATATAATATTAGTTAATAATTACGGTTTGGTTTGGTTTGATTCAGTTTTGAAATACCAAACTGCAAATCGAACTGAACCGCGCGGTTTTGAAAAAAAGAAAATCCAAAACGATCCAAAAACTTGCGGTTTTAATTGGTTTGCGGTTTTTTGGATCGATTTTCAGTTTTTTTTTCTTTGGATCGATTCGGTTCTGAACACCCCTAATACCAAAAATCATATTCATTATTAAAAGAACAACCAATCAACATTTGGGTGATTCTTAAATGTCTCATAACAATGAATTCCAATCAACCCATAAATAAATTATTCATAATTTAGCATCCATTTTATAGGCAATTGAAATAGAATTTATCATTAATTTGGAATTAAATAAAATATATAAAAGAATTGATCACTTTGGTGATTAACAAATTTATCATCAGTTAATTCCAAAATATATACATTTATAAAAACAACTTTCATTAAACCTAATCACATCCCAAAGTTCTTGATCCAAGCAATTGCAAAACCTCACACACATCAAGGGAAATTGAACTACAATCGACGAGTTTTAAAATATTAATTACATGCAAAAGAAAAAAAATTCAATTGGAAAAATCCAGATAGCACATTGTATAGTTGAAATTAAAATCATCACATCCGAATTTGAAAATGAATGCATAGCCCATAATACAAATGCCAAATTGAGATTGGAAATTGAATGGGCAGTGCCAAATCACAAATTGAATGTGCATTGCTAAATTAAAATTTCAAATCGAATGCCCAATCCGAAATTATACATATTATATCATCAGTAGCAGAATATCATTAATTTATTTATCCCTAATTAAAATTAGGGTTTATAAAATTCAAAAGCTAAAGTTCATAATTTGGGAAATTATCATTTAGGAAAATCATAAATTCAACAACACACGCTCTGATACCACATGTAATTTAAAATCATATATGTTTTAAACATAAAGGATCTTTGAATTCATGATTTTCACATGTGCATAATAATTAAGATACTAACCTTGATCCATGAGAGCAAATTTGTGTTGACCACCTTTTCCCAATCTACCTCTTTCCGTATTTTTCTTTCTCACTTCTCTTTCTTGATGGCTTACGTGAGACTCTATTTTGTGCACAAATTTGTACGGATTTTCATGGATGAGACAGAATCCTAGTTTTCTCTTATATAACCAACATCCATCAGGTTGGATACCGTAGGTTTTAATTTTTAATTTAACTTCTCATAATTACTAATAGGTCCCTATAATATTATTAAATCGTTTTTAGGCCCATAATTTTATTTCACATGAATCACCTTATTTAATTAATATATTTATTCTAACATTATTAGGTAGAAATTAGAATATACAATTCGCAAGAAAAGAAACTGGATGCAAGAACAATTAGTGGATATTTCAATGCTTATCTAGAAAAATCTAAAGGGTATATATTTTACTGTCCTACCCATAGTACAAGAATTGTTGAAATAGGAAATGCCCAGTTCATTGAGAATGGTGAAACTAGTGGGAGTGAAACTTCATGAAATGTGGAGATTAAGGAAATTAGAGTACAAGTTCCTCTAACTAGAGCTTCTATTTCAATAATTGTTGTTTCACATGTTGAAGAACCACACAATAATCAAGAGGAACAACAAATTAATGATTTTGAGGTTACTATATACAATTATAATTAAATTATGAAATATATTATCCTATAATATGGTATAAAATTATATGCAAATAGTATATATAGATTAAATCTAAATAAAATCTCTTTAATTTAAAATAATTAAGTATATAATCTTATATATAAAAGAAAATATTTTGTCTACTCCTAAAAAGATAAGTTTTTGTTAGTACTATATATTCTTTTAACAAATATCATCAATTAAAAAGAAAATCAAAACATACCAAAATAATCTTTTATCTTATATGTATATATATATATTAGAAAATTATAGAGTATTAGAAACTAAAAGATAAGAAATTCAAAAACAAAGTAGACCGATGCTAACTATATTTTTCTTGTAGTGAAGAAATAAGGTAAGAAAAATTCTTTATTTATTATTTTTGTTCACTATTATAACATATTAGCATGTGTAGTATTTTTTTTATTTGTTATCAACTCGTTAGTTGTTTTAATGTTATGATGCTCTATTTTGATTTGATGTTAAAATATTGAAAATTCAGGTTGAGGTCTAAAGATATCTAAAAAGAGAACTATAAACTCATTTTTTTAAGAAAAGAGAAACTGATATGATTGATAAAATAACCTCTACTCTACCAAATTTAAATTCAACCAGTAATGTTGAAGAAAATAGTATTGATGAAAAATCCACAATGTAAATAATTGATCAACTTAATCAACAATTATATATATATATATTAGTTCGGGTTCGACCCCCCTCACCTAAAATTCCTGACTCCGCCCCTGCGTTAGAGAGAAAGAAAATCTGCTATTTCGAATGAATATGTGATTTATCTACAAGAGTCAGAAAATGATAGAAGTATTATGATCCAGTTTCATTTTTAGAAGCCATTAATGGTAATAATTATGACAAATGGCTAGATGTTATGAAAGATGAGCTTAAATCGATGGCACAAAATAGTGTTTGGGACCTTATGGAATTGCTAGAAGGAAGCAAGAGAGTTGGGTGTAAATGGGTAAGCATGACTCTCATGGCAACATCAAACGTTATAAGGCCCGAGTTGTTCCCAAAGGTTTTACACATGGCATTGATTATAAGGAAACATTTTTTCCAATTTCTAAGAAAGATTCTTTTAGAATTATCATGGCATTAATAACTCATTATGATCTCGAGTTGCATCAAGTAGATGTTAAAACTGCCTTTCTGAATGGGAATTTAGAAGAGAATGTTTATATGGGTCAACCAGTGGGGTTCATATAAGAAGGAAAGGAACACATGGTGTGTAAACTTAAGAAATCAATATACGGACTTAAGTAGACTTCCCGACAATGGTATCTTATGATTTATGATACTATTATATCCTTTTGGATTTAATGAAAACACTGTTGATCGGTGTATATATATGAAGATAAGTGGGAGTAAGTTTATATTCTGGTTCTATATGTTGATGACATCTTGCTTGCAACCAATGATTTTGGACTATTAAGTGAGACTAAGAATTTCCTCTCTAACAATTTTGAAATGAAAGATATGGATGAGGTAGGCTATGTGATAGGAATAGAAATATTTCTTGATAGATCACAAGGAATGTTGGGCTTGTCTTAGAAAGCACATATTAATAAAGTTTTGGAGAGATTCAGGATGGATAAATGTTCAGCATCTCCCGTTCCGATACAAAAAAAGGGACAAATTTGGTCTCATACAATGTCCAAAACATGATTTGGAACGAAAACAGATGGAAAATATTTGTTGTTGGGAGTTTAATGTATGCTCAAACTTGTACGAGGCCAGATATCAGTTTTGTAGTTGGTATGCTTGGTAGATACCAAAGTAATCCAGGATTGGATCATTGGAAAGCTGCAAAGAAAGTCTTAAGATACTTGCAAGGGACAAAGAATCACATGCTTATTTTATAGGAAGCTTGATCATATTGAGGTGATTGTATATACAGATTCAGATTTTGCTGGTTGTGTAGATACAAGAAAGTCTACATTCAGCTATGTATATCTTTTAGCTGGAAGAGCGATTTCATGGAAAAGTGTGAAGTAGTCAGTCATTGCTGCATTCACTATAGAAGCTGAACTTGTGGCATGCTTTGAGGCCAGAGTTCAAGCTAATTGGTTGCATAACTTTATTTCTGGACTTGGAGTAGTTAATAGTTTTGCCAAGCCATTGAAAATTTATTGTAATAATTTCGCAGTTGTCTTCTCTTGTAAAAAAGACAAGTATTTCAAAGGTGCTAAACATATGGAATTGAAATACTTTGTTGTTAAAGAAGAAGTTCATTGTTAAGTGTTTATATGTTCAAGGGACATTATTATCACTCTTGAAGATTGGACAACTCTATACAAGTAATTCAAGTGTTTTAATAATGATCAAGAATATCAAGAATCAGGACATCAAAGAAAACTCAAGAAAACTCAAGTTGGAAGCAAGCTCAAAGACACAGAAGACTTAGGTTGATAGTTAGGAGTGAATGATATCAAAAGGTAATCATCACTCAGCTCAGAGTGTTTTCTCAAGAAAACTGTTTTCGGAAAACTATAAAACTCACTGTAATAATCGATTATATGTAGAACATAATCGATTATGTTTCTGGAAAATTTTTAAGAATAATTTTGCCACTGGAATAATCGATTATGTATTTTGAAAAATGAAAAACTCTCTGGAATAATCGATTATGTAATCGATTATGTATTTTGAAAAATGAAAAGCTCTCTGGAATAATCGATTTCGATTTTTTTGAAACTGAAAGTTTTTCTCTCTGGAATAATCGATTAAGTAATCGATTATTTATTTCGAAACTGAAAGTATTTCTCTCTGAAATAATCGATTATGTCCATAACGTAATCGATTATGTTCGAAGATTTTTGAAAAAAATAAACGTTACGAAAAATTCTCCGAAAATAAAGGAGTATCTTTGATTGGAATTTTCTGAACGTTGGAGTCTCTGAATAGAGTAAAAATTTGATTTTGAATTAAAAATAAAATAAAAAATATTTTATTTGGGAATATTTGATTATTTAATAAGCATATCAGGGTTTTTCAAGATACCTCACTCATACGTTCTTTGACACATTTTCTGAAAAGCTTTACACTTTTTCTGAGTATCTTGAGCCACGAAATTTCATGTTTTGAAAGTAGGAATATTTTTCTGAGCAATTATCTTTCTATGAAAAATCTTGAGGAGACTCTGAGTAGAGCCGGTGCTACAGTTTGACAGCTTCACTCTCAGGTGATATTTATTTTGATTATATTTATCCTCTGAGGCTGTTCAGAGGAGGTGTTTTTGTCTTCCTTGTGTGATTCAAAGAAGGTATTGTTTCATTCCTTGTGTGATTCAAGGAAGGTGTTGTTTCATTCCTTGTGTGATTCAAGGAAGGTGTTTCATTCCTTGTGAGACTCAAGGAATGTGTGGTAATCTCTTGTGGGTTTCAAGAGATTGTGAGGTGATCTTTAATTTCTGTATTTTTGCATGTTTCACTTGCGATTAGTGGTTGTAAAAATTCTGATAAATTAAAGATATAAGAGTGTGTGATCATCTCAGGTTGAGGTGATTGGGAACTGGACGTAGGGTTAAGAATTTAACCCAAACCAGTATAAATTCCTGTGTTCTTCTTTCTTTCCCTTATCTTTTAATTTTTCCGTTGCGCTTTATAAAATATCTGCTAGACTAATTAATTCAAGAGGGTTAAAATTTGAATTGAAAGACGTTTAAAGTTTTAATTTTTATTGCATCAATTCACCCCCCCCTCTTGATGCCACTTGACAACAGAAATGGATCAATTCAAAGCATTTTTGAAGGGAAGTTAGAAAAAAAGACCACAAAAACCCCAAATTTGTTAAAATCAGTACAGGTTAGTGAAGGTGGAGAAGAAAGTTTAAAAGTGATCGAAAAAGCTAGAAATCTTGAGACCAGGAAGAGCACTGAGCGAATGCTCATGCGCTGAGTGTAGTGCTAAAAGAAATTGAATTTGTTCTCGGGCCCAAATCCGCTCAGTGCAGCCATTTATGCTAAGCAAAGGAGTCAACGCTCAGCACAGCCCACTTGCACTGAGCGAATGGGTCAGTGCTCAGCGCATTCTAATTACGCTGAGCACAGACTAAAAATAACAGCCATATCTCCTCTTTAAGGAACGAGACACACAACTTTTGAAACACAACTTCTACACTCGAAAGCAAAGGGAGACGACCTAGGGTTTAAGGGTTTTGCTTGGGAAAGCGGTCGAATACTCCGGAGGCAGAATAGTGTCGAGGGTTTTTCTCTTTGTAATCTTGGCTATGAAGCAACCCACCATGAGTGGCTGAGGTACTTCTAGTATAGGGATTGGGTTTGCCTTGTAATTTCTCAATACTCTTTTGCATCAATGCAATTCTTTATTTTAATTAAGGTTTTTGGTTATGTACATTCATTTTCCATTTTTGAATTGGTATTTTTGTGGAAATATTATATCTTTTCCGAACTCAACCCTAACCCCTAATTTGCCTAATTTTGGGAACGAAATTAGGGTAATTGGGTTTTACGAAATTCGGTCTTTATTACAGAAATTTCTATTGATCTTCTAAAAGAATTGAAAAAGATTTTGGAAATTTTTCTGGTTTCCGATTAAGGGATTGACGAAAACTACATTATTATTTTTTATAATTAAAAGAAGACATTGCATTTGATTGCTTCATAGTTTTGAAGAAGATTACAAGAGAATCTGATTCCTATACATTTTCATTCTTGCAATTTATTACGAATTATCGCATTTTATTTTCAATTCAAATTACCTATATCACACTTTGAAATCTGATAATACATGAAACCCTTGTTTGCATAGTTTTTCCAAATCCCTATATTCGATACCCTCTATTCGGTACACTTGCCGAGAGGTTTTATTTGAAAACCCAACATTCATAAACATAGAGTGTCAATAAAACATATTAGCACTGATCTTATGATCATTGACCCTAAAATAAAAGGGTTATCGCCCAAAATATTTATTGATCATATTAAGAATATGGGCATTATATCTATTTAACACTTTGAGATCTTTAATGTATAAGTTTCTGAATTCTTTTTTCTACTTTATATATATATATATATATATACATGCAAATTATATCGTGGAGAACAAAATTATGTTATTGTTGATGAAAAAAACTTTATGTTTGAACCCATTATGGACTTCTAATTTTAAAGTACATGAAAGGGAATATGTTGATTGAATGACATGTAACCGCCATGACTCTTATTATTTCTATATCCTTAATTATGATTAATGATGGAACCAATTTATTTAAGGTCTTTAAATATGTATTATGATTTATGTAATTATTAAATCATGAAATGTTATGACATCACATGAGTTAATTGGGAGAATGTTAGAACAAATTAATTAATTAATTAACTAAATAAGGTGACTCATGTGAAATAAAATTATGGACCTAAATATGATTTAATAAAATTATAGCGACCTATTGTTAATTATGGGAAGTTAAATTAAAATTAAAACTTATTATAACCAACCTGATGGATCTTAGTTAAATAAGAGAAAATTGGATTTTGCCTCATCCGAAAAAAGGAGTCTTATTATTAGCAATTCGAAAAAGGTATCCCAAAGAATTTGTTATGTGAGAATCATAAATTCTAAGGTCCTTCATTATTGGAACCTATGAAACTTTTATAACTTACATTTTACTCACTAGAAAAAAAAAATCATATTTTGAGTTATACAAACTAGAGGTGTTCAAAACTGAATCGATAAAAAAAATAACAAAAAACCGATCTAAAAAATTGAAAACTGATTTAAATTGAACTTGTTTTAAAATTTTTTGGATGTATTTTTTTTTTAAACCTCATGGTTTGGTTCGAATTTTAAATTTTAAATAAAAAATCAATGCAAACCGCTTATTATATTTAAATATAAAATTATACTTTTAAAATTAAATAATATCTGATAAATGTATATGTGTATGTCTCATAACTTTTTTATTATATTATTTATAGTAATATATAAAAGATTCTTCATAAAAATTATTTTTGATTATATTATCTACAACAATATATTAATAGATATTTTTAAAAATTATTTTATTTTTTATTTAAAATATTTTATTATTATATTGTATATATAACTTCTTTATTCTATTCTTAATTAGTTATTTAATTTCTTTTTCTTTTTTTTTAACTTTTTTTCTCGTAAACTTCTCTATTTATTAATTAATTTCTATTTTCTCCTATTTAAATTTTGAATATTTTATTCGTATCAATAATAATAAATATAATTTATTTAAAAAATATGGACAAACATGCCATATTTATGTTTTTACTAGTATTTGTAATATATTTATACTTCCAAATTATTATATATTATAATTTTTAAATATAAGATTATATAATTTATTTATAAATATAAGAATAATTGAAATTATAAATAAAATAAAAATTATAAAATATCTATATTAAATAATTTTTTATTATAAAATATATAATAATTTTTTTACAAAAGATATTTTATAATTTTTTTAAAGAAGTTTACAAATTTTATAATAATAAAATTCGTATAACCGATTCAAATTAAACCGCTAATATTGGTTTGATTTAGTTCATATTTTATATCAATTAAAATTGAACCAAATCGAACTACATTTAATTTTTATATTTGGTTCAGATGAATATTTGATGAAAAATCGAACCGAATCGAATCGCAAACACTCTTAAAACTTCTTTTTGTTAAATTATCTTAATGTTAATGATGACTCATATAATTTATAGAATAACTTTAATGTAAAGGTATTTAATGTGATGATTATTAGATTAAAGGTATGGGGATTATTTTAGAGATACTAAAATTAATTCCCTCCCTTCTTCTCACTTTAAGGATAGGATGGTCTTTTAATAAATAATTTAATTTGAATCAGTTTAATTATAAGAGTTTAACGTTAGAGGTTGTCATGAGTTTTTGAGTAGTTAGTATTTTAAAACTTTTCTCTCGAAAACGTTGTCTTCTGAAAAGAAAGAAAAGGAACTTAAAAAGAAAAACCATTATAGAGACCGAAAATTTGACAAGACATTTTCAATATCATCAACAAAGTCATTAAAGAGAAGTAAGATAAGAGAAAATATATATTTCTTCATTAAAGAGACATTTATGTATCCATGTAAGTGTTGTAATTTTTTTTCTAACCATTGGTATCAGAGTCAGGTCTTGATTTGGGGCCTGTATAGCTCAGTCATTAGAGCGTCTGATTAGATCCTTATTAGATCTAACAAAGTTATATATTATTTTAATCACCTAAGTGATTAAATTTGGAAACCAAAGTGATTAAATTTGGAAAGTTATATTATGGATTGGAAGAATGTTGGTATAAAACTATTTTGGGATGATTAAATTATTAATTTTAAGGCTTACATGATTATCCAAAGACGATCTGTTCCTTATAATGTTAGAAACCTAAAGGAAGAAGTCTGTATATTTTATTAATTGAAAAACCTAATAAATAGGCAACATACACATCTCTGCAAACGACTCACTATTGCAACAGACACTTAATTCTCTTAAAAATTGAGTAACAGATACTCAACAATATCGTAACTTACTCAGCAATATTGTAAAAGACATTTAATAATAATTAATAAGAATATATATTTATTTTTAACACCTCCCTTAAACTGAAAGTTTGCAAACTATCAATTTAATGAATCTTGAAAAATGCAAACTCAAAGCAAATTTCTTATCTTTTGAAATGCTGGCAACTTCAATGGTTTAGTCATGATATCAACAATTTGGTCTTCACTCTTGCAGTAGAGAAGATTAATAACTCCTTCATTTGATAGATCTCTTAGAAAATGAAATCTCACATCTATGTGTTTGCTTCTTCCATGCATGACAGGATTCTTAGACAATTTTATAGTTGAACTATTATCACAATAAATGAGAGTTGGATCTTGTTGCTTGAAATGAACTTCTTCAAGAATATTTCTTAACCAAATTGCTTGGCAAGCACATGCTGAAGCTGCTACAAACTCCGCTTCTGTTGTGGATAACGTAACAATGGGCTGCTTTCGTGATGCCCAAGAGATAGCAGTTGATCCCATCATAAAAACATAACCAGATGTGCTTTTTCTGTCATTTGGATCCCCTGCATAGTCACTATTAGTGAATCCCAATAAGTTCATCTTTTTCCCATTCTCATAAAATAATCCAAAATCTTTCATTCCTTACAAGTAACGAAGGATTCTCTTAGCAGCTAACAAATGCATTTCTTTTGAATTTTCCATGTATCTTCTAATGAGGCTAATAGAATACATTATGTCTGGTCTTGTAGCAATTAGATACATCAAACTATCCACAATTTGCTTGAAGAATCTATTATCCACCTGCTTCCCTTCATGGTCTGTATTGAGTTTCATGTCAATCTCAATTGTGTCATGTCGTACAACAGGAGAAAAGACTTCTTTATAGTCCATGCCAAACTCTTGCTTATAGCCTTTAGCAACTAAACGTGCTTTGTACTTGTAAACCTTCCCATTTTGCATTCAACTTGGTCTTATATACCCACTTAACACCAATTATTTTATGTCCTTTTGGAAGATCACTAAGCTCCCAAGTATTGTTCTTTTCAACAGATGCAATTTCTACATCCATAGCTTCTCTCCACTTTGAGTCTTGGACCGCATCCTCAAAAAACACAGGATCACAATCTGCAAAAAGAGCAAAATGCACCAATTGATCCTCATTTTGATCAATTCCTGGAACATGATAATCAGCCATCCAAGTAGGTCTCCTTCTACTTCTTGGTGATCTCAACTCTCTAGTAGGAACATTCAAGTCTTGAATTGCAACATGCTCATCTTGAGTAATAGCCGGTGGTTGATGTTCTGATTCATCCTTATCATCAAGATCTGGAAAAATAAGTTGTTGGCCTGCAACTTCATTATAATTCCAAAAACTTTCTTCATCAAATATAACATCTCGGCTTATGACAATTTTCTTAGTGTTAGGATTATACAATTTATAAGCTTTTGAAATATCACTAACACCAAGAAAAATACACTTATCTCCTTTGTTGTCCAATTTACTCCTTTGTTGATCTATATGGAATGTGAGCATATGCAATGCACCCAAAGATTTTAAAGTGACTAACATTTGGTTTCCTACCACTCCATGCTTCTTCTGGTGTCTTATTTTTTACTACCAATGTTAGACTTCTATTCAGAATGTGAGTACTCCAATTGATTGCTTCAGGCCAAAAGTTTTTAGAGATATTACTCATTGTCAAAATACTCCTCACCATGTTGAGAATGGTCATGTTCTTCCTTTTTGATACACCATTTTGTTGTGGTGTATATGTTGTTGTCAACTCCCTTCGAATTCCATGTTCTTCACAAAATTCTACAAACTCATTAGAGCAATATTCTCCACCACGATCTATGCGAAGAGTCTTAATAAGACTTCCTGATTCATTTTCAACTCGAGCCTTGAAGCTTTTAAATGTAGAATAAGCTTCTGATTTTTCCTGTAAAAAATATACCCAAACTTTTATAGAAAAATCGTCAGTGAAAGTAATTGTATACCTTCTACCTCCATTAGATGTATGTTTGATTGGGCCACATAAATCTGAATGTACTAGCTCTATAACACCTTTTGCTCTCCAAGATTTGCCACTAGGAAATGGAGAACGATGTTGTTTGCTAACAACACATTCTTCACAAACTTCGGAGGGAGCAGTAATTTGTGGAAGGCCTATCACCATGTTCTTTTGTTGGAGGGTCTTCAATCCTCCAAAGTTCAAGTGACCTTAACAATAATGCCACAGCCATGAATGATCCTTTACATTAGCCATCAAACCGGATTGAATGCTTTCAATCTTGAGTGGAAATAACCTGTTTGAACTCATTTGTACAATTGCAATAGAACCTCTAATCGGATCATAAATTTCACAAGCCCCTTTACTAATGGTGATAACATACCCTTTTTCTTGTAAATTGTTCAGCACTTAACAAGTTACTTTTTAAATCAGGAACATACAACACATTAGAAATTTTTTCAACAAAACCATTCTTGGTTCTTATATTAATATCACATTTTCCCATCACTTGCACACTAGAGCAATCACCAAAGCTTACAATGGAGTGAAAATTTTCATTTAAATAAGAAAAAGAGGACTTGTTACCCGTCATGTGGTTGTTGCAGCCTGTATCCACATACCAAATATTTGACTCAATATTCTTTTTTTCTTGACTAGTCATCAACAAAGTCTCTTCTTCCCTTATCTCCACAAGATTTGAATTTTCCCTTTTCTCTTTATTGTCACGAGGCAACCTGGTATAACATTCAAAAGCATAATGCCCAAAGTTATGACATCTAAAACATTCTACCTTGGACTTGTCGTATTCCTTTCCTCTACCTTTGTCATGAAATTGATCATTATTGCCTCTGTAATTCCTATTGGAATCTCTGTTTCCTCAACCTCCTCGTCCTTTGCCTCTACCTCTACCTCTTCCTCTTCCTCTAAAGTTATTGGAATGAGTATTGGTAGAAGCATTCAAAGCTTGCTCCTCAATGTCTGGTTGTTTGAACTTTTGCCCATGCACCACCAATGAGCTTTGCAATTCATAAGGGAGAGCTCATCAATATCTTTAGACTCCTTTATGGAACATACAACATAATTGAATTTTGGTGACAAAGACCGAAGAATTTTTTCAATGACTGCACTCAACAATATTGTAATAGACATTTAATAATAATCAATAAGAATAAATATTTATTTTTAACACATAATTAATAATATAAAAGATTATTTTCATACTTTGAATGTGTGTCTATCCAAAGATGTCATGCATGTCAAATAGTATGAGTTATTGTCCATTAAAGTACAGTTGACATTATTATGAATATGAAATGTATTTATTTTTACCCAAAGGTGATTTTAGATAGATGATTAAGTTAATATCCATTAAATGTTTCAAAACTTTAATGTTTGAATATGTTTAAATTTATGCAGCTATGTCTAACATGATTGCTTTGGGGGAACTGTTTGATCAAGTTCAATGGTCTGAATTATGCTGATTGGCATGAAATGATCGAGTTTCAACTAGGTGTGATGGATATAAGGGATGAAAGGCCCCTAATCCTTACTAAGACCAGTACAAAAGCAGAAAGGTCTCTTCATGATGCATGGGTTAGATCTAATAATAGATTGGCATTGAACTTGATGAAATTATCTATGACTGAAAATGTTAAGTCATCTATGCCCAAAACTAATGGTGCTAAGGAGTTCATGAAATTGGTCAAGGAGTTCTCACAATCTGACATTAATGACAAGTCAATTATGGAAAACTTGACAAGTGAACTAAAAAAAAGTGTAATTGGTCTCAATCAATTCATGATCATGTGATTGAAATGTCCAATCTGACAACAAAATTAAAGTCAATGGGAATGGAAGTGAGTAAGTCCTTCTTAGTAACCTGCTTCCTCCTAAATTTGGGCAGTTCCAAGTGAATTATTACACCCCTAAGGAAAAATGGAACTTTCAAGAAATTAAGGCCATGTTGGTTCAGGAGAAAAGGAGATTAAAGAAAATGAAGGAGAACTCTGTTCATCTCATGACTCATGATGGAGCAACAAGCCAAGTATTAAGAAGTGCTATTTTTGTAACAAGGATGGCCACTTCAAGAAGGACTGCCCTAAAAGAAAGAAATGGTTTGAAAAGAAAGGTTGAAGTACCTAATAATACTTGGTGACTTGATTCTAGAACTACTACTCATGTGTCACATATTTTGCAGGGATTCCTTTCAATCCAAACCATAAGGGGAAGTAAAAAGTTTCTTTACATGGGTAAAGAATGAAGGCAAGATAGAGGGCATTGGGACATACAGATTAATCTTGGACACTAGGTGTCATGTAGATTTGGAAGGATGTCTCTATGTACCTGGATGTGCTAGAAATTTAGTTTCTATTACAAAGTTGGATGAATTAGGATTTAATTTTAATATTGGAAACAATGTTTTTTCTTTATTTAAGGATACGTACGATTATGCATATGGTATTTTAATAGATGATTTGTATTATTTCAATCTTGATATAAAGTTTATGAAATCCTTGTTTAATCTTGAATGTGTTTTTGGTAGTAAGCGTAATGTCTATAATGATAATTCTACTTACTTGTGGCATCAAAGATTAGGTCACATATCCAAAGAAAGGATAATGAGGTTAATGAAAAATGAAATTTTACCTAAATTGGATTTTGATGACTAAGATATATGTTTAGATTGTATTAAAAGAAAGCAAACCAAACAAATATCAAAGAATTTTGCTACAAGAAGTAATGGGCTTTTAGAATTATTAAACACTAATATTTGTGGACCGTTTGACGTTCCATCTTGGGGCGGTGAAAAGTATTTTATCACCTTTATTGATGATTTTTCATGTTATTGTTATTTATATCACCTGCATGAAAAGTCTCAATCAATGGACATCCTAAAGGTGTTTATTGATGAGGTGGAAAGGCAATTAGATAGAAAAGTGAAAGTTGTAAGATCTGATAGAGGTGGTGAATTTTATGAAAAATTTAATGAAAAAGGACAATGTCCTAGTCCATTTGCAAAGTTTCTTGAAAGTAAAGGCATATGTGTACAGTATACTATGCTTGACACACCTCAACAAAATGGTATTGCTGAAAGGTGGAATCGTACCTTAATGGATATGGTTAGGTCTATGCTAAGCAATAGTGTTGTACCTTTATCTTTGTGGATGCATGCATTAAAGACTGCTATATATCTGCTTAACAAGGTTCCTAGTAAGGTAGTTCCTAAGACTCCTTATGAACTGTGGATAGGAAGGAAACCCAATTTGAGACATATCCACATTTGGGGTTGTCCAACAAAAGTAAGAGTATACAATCCACATGAAAGGAAACTTGATGCAAGAACCATTAGTGGTTTCTTCATTATGCAAGAACCATAATAGAAGAATAATTGAGTCTGGTAATGCTCGATTAATTGAAAATAGCCAATTTAGTGGGAGTGAGAAATTACGAATGGTGAATATTGAAGAAACTCATGCTAAATCTTCTTCACCTAATGTTCCTTCTCAAGATGTAGTCCCTTTGGTTGTATTACAGTCAAATAACAACAAGAGACAACAAAATGATATCCAAAACTCACAAGATGAATATATGGCTAATAAACCGACAAATAATGTGCAAGTCACTAATGAGCAAGTGATAGAAGAGGTACAAGAAATAGCACCAAGAAGGTCTGAAAGGAAAAGAAGACCAGCTATTTCAAGCGATTATATTATGTACTCACTTGAACATGAATGTGATTTAAGCATTGATAAGGATCCAGTCTCATTTAGACAAGTCATAAAAAGTAACAATTCAGAAAAGTGGCTAGATGCTATGAAAGAAGAGTTGAAATCAATGGATGATAATAAAGTATGGGATCTAGTTGAGTTGCCTAAAGGTTAAAAAAGAATTGGTTGTAAATGGGTGTTTAAGACCAAATATGACTCAGAAGACAATGTTGAAAGGTATAAAGTTAGATTAGTTGCCAAAGGTTCACTCAAAATGATGGAATTGATTACAAAGAGACCTTCTCTCCGGTTTCTAAGAAGGACTCTTTGAGAATTATTTTGGCTTTGGTGGCTCATTATGATTTAGAGATTCACCAAATAAATGTGAAGATCGTCTTTCTAAATGGTGAACTAGAGGAAGAAATTTATATGAATCAACCTGAAGGTTTTATTTCCACATAAAATGAAAACATGGTGTGTAAATTAAATAAATTATTATATGGACTAAAACAAGCTTCCAAACAATGGTATCTTAAGTTTAATGATACCATTACGTCATATGAATTTGTAGAGAACATAGTACATGAAGGTCAATGAGAGTAAGTTCATAATTTTAGTCCTATATATTGATGATATTTTACTTGCTACTAATGATCTTGCCATGTTACATGATGTAAAGAAATTTCTCTCTAATAACTTTGAAATGAAAGATATGGGCGAGGCATCCTATGTGATAGGAATAGAAATATTTTGTGATAGATCACAAGAATTGTTGGGATTGTCTCAGAAATCATATATAAATAAGATATTAGAGAGATTCAGAATGGATAAGTGCTCCGTAGGGATCGTTCCAATATAGAAATGTGACAAACTTAACCAAATGTAATGTCCTAGAAATGACTTCGAATGAAGTGAAATGGAGTCCATTCCTTATGCATTAGTAGTTGGGAGCTTGATCTATGCACAAACATGTACTCTACCACACATTAGCTTTGTTGTAGGTATGTTGGGTCGATATCAAAGAAATCCTATAATAGAGCATTAGAAAGCTGCAGAGAAAGTCCTAAGGTATTTACAAGGAACAAAGGGTTACATGCTCACGTATAGAAGATCAGATTATCTTGAAATGATTGGTTATTCAGATTATGATTATGTTGGGTGTATGGACTCAAGATAATTCACATTTGGATATATATATTTCTTTTGGCTGGATGAGCGGTATCATGGAAAAGTGCAAAACAATCTGTGATTTTCACTTCTACCATGGAGGCTGAATTTGTGGCATGTTTTGAGACTACAATTCATGCATTATGGTTGTGGAATTATACTTCAGGATTTGACATTATTGATAGTATAGTTAGACCATTGAGGATCTATTATGATAATTCTACGGTTGTTTTCTTTTCTAAGAATGACAAATATTCGAAAGGAGCAAAACATATGGATTTAAAGTATTTGTCAGTTAAAGAGGAAGTAAAGAAACAAAAGGTGTCAATTGAGCATATTGGTACAAATCTAATGGTAGCGGATCCATTAACTAAAGGTTTATCACCCAAAGCATTTATTGGCCATGTTGAAAGAATGTGTATTATGGATAAGTCATTGTTCACGATGTAGTTTGGTTTGTATATATACATTATGGTTATAATGATCATATTATTTGGCACTTGTGAATTCAATTACAGTTATAAATTTGTTTCTTTTGTCATTCACATTTCATGGTATATATATTATTATTCTTGTGAAATAACAAGATGTATCTTTGTAAAGAAATTAAATATATACATTACAATGTTAATTAAAGTTAAATTAAATTTGATGATTTGTGATACATGGAAAGAAACATGTTGTTGAATGACTTGCAATCGCCATGATTCAATCATTTAATTTAAGAAAAGTGACTTGATGATTTCAATGTATGGTGTGCACTTAAAGTCAAGTATTGATCTTCAAGTCATAACATGAGACAAATGGGAGAATTCTAAGGATAGGATGGTCTTTTAATAAATAATTTAATTTGAATTATTTTAATTAAAAGAGTTTAAAGTTGGAGGTTGTCACGAGTTTTTGAGTGGTTAGTTTTTTAAAACTTCTCTCTCTAAAAAATGTATGTTGTCTTGTTTATTGAAAAGAGAAAATAGAAAAGTTGACAAGGCATTTTCCATTTCATCAAGAAAGCCATTAAAGAGAAGAGAAGGGAAAATATATACTTCTTCATCAAAGGAACATTTATGGATACTAGTAAGTGCTCTAATTTTTCTTCTAACACTTTTATGTAAAACCAACATCATTAGTTAACTAATATTTAAAGTTACAATTTTAATAAAAATTATTTTTCAATTTTGTAAGAAAACTTGTCAGAAAAAGATCATAATATCGAGACAAAATAAATATGAATGAGTACAATTTTTATAAATAAAATTTAAAAATTATAAAAATAATACAAACACATAATAAATCAATAATTAAATCATAATTTATCAAAACAAAATTATGATTACTCAAAATAAATATACTATATTTTATTTTTAAATATTAACAAAATCTTATAAAAAAAAGTTAAGAATGGTATTTTTACCTATAATTTTTATAAGTATTCATATTGACACATCTTCCACTTAGTCTTCTTATCCCAAAATGATAATATGCAATACTCTTATATGTAAACCTTTAATTAAAAATCATTTTATAAACTCTTTATGAGTTATCTCTCTACTTTTCTCTATCATCAAAAATTAAAAACACAAAATGAAAAATAGAGAAGACTTAATATTTATTTATTTATAAAGAATTATATTTTTAAAGGTTAAAATTCATCCTACTATTAATATTATTTTTTTATTTTATTTTTAACTTTTATTTTTTAAATTTTTTATTTTTTAACTATTGTTTTTTTTAATAATTTAATATTATTTTTTATATATAAAATATTTTATAAATCAAATTAAATATTTTACTTAAGACAAAATAAATAATTAAATTATATTTTTTTATTCTAAAAAATATAGAAGGTTACACTTTTTTTTATTAACTAATAGTTATGATTAGATATTATCTACAAATTCTCCAACTCCATCATCACATGCCATGCCAACATCTTAATTACACGACCTTTTATCATTAAATTTCATAAAAAGGTAAAATCATCATGGCATGTGGCATTCATTTCCAGGATTGTGGAAGAGGATTGTGGAAGACTCGTTTGAAGACATTTTGGAGGAAATACCGTGTGAGATGCAAAGATCATTTTACAACTTAAAATGAAGAGCTTAAAGATTCTTATCAGCGTGTCCTTAGACACATTTTCCTTAAATGAAAATATTTTTTTTAGAAATCTCGTATAAAAATAAAATCAAATTAATATATATAAATAGGTATAAATTTCAATTCATAAATCTTATTTTAGAAGAATGAGTTAGACTTAAAATTCATTTCTGTTATGGTATCAGAATTTATTCCAACAAATTTGTTAGATCTATTGGATCACCCGCTATCAGGTTATTATTGGATCATCCATATGAATGTCCATATTCGAGTTGGAACGTTTCGACGTGAGGAGAGTGAATTAGAAATCTCGTATCAATTAGAAATAAGACCAAATTAATATACATAAAATGGGTGAAAATTTCATCTTATAACAAATGAATTAGGTTTAAAATTCATTTTTATTAATCTTCTAATTTTATATGTTACATTTACCAACTGAAATACTGTATCTTCCTTTAAAACAATAATATCTTTTTTTGAAACACTGTTGTCTTCCTTTGAGATGTTTCCTTTTTAAATTTTCCAATTATCTTTGAGACGAAAAAAATTAGAGCAAATATTACAATATTTCTTGGATGGTTTAAGAAATGGAAAGTCTTATCAGTACTTATTATATATTCTTTTTTGTCTATAATCACTATAACTTTAGATTGTGTGATGGAGCTTTTGAAAATAACAAAGGTTTGATGGATGATTTCTCAAGATTAAGATGTATTATTGGGTTTCTTTATCTATGATACGAATTTAATGTTCTATTTCGAAACATTGAAGATTAGATTTTGTACATTTTGTAACAATTGATAGTTTCTTACCCTTCAACATGGACATATGCAACATGTTTAACTTGTGTGATTAAAATAAAGGCCAAGTGATACTATGTATGTCTTACAACTCACATGTTCAAAGGTACAAGTCAAGTGGAGACTAAAAGCAATTTGGAATGAACCTAAATTCAAGGATCTTGTCTTGGAATATTGTACTAAAAAAAAAAAAAGAAAAAAAAAACTATTAAGAGCATCTAACAAAAATAGATACAACTACAGTAAAACATAGACAATAATTAAATAAGATATACATTTGAAAGATACTATTATTCTATGTCTTTCTATTTTTAAGTTGCATTGAATATAATGTTTCTCTTGTAAATGTGTGCTAGATTAGGCATGTGAAGTGTTAAAGGTTTTTCCTATCTTAATCCTTAAGACAAATTTGATTATAAAGAATCCTAGTTGAATTGTTACCTCTAAAACATGTCAATGTATAAAAATCTTGAAAAAATATCACAATTTAGAGTAGTTATATATTCTTTATTTTAAATTTAAACATAAATTATATGTTTATGGATAAAATTTTTCATAAATATTTTTAAGACAAATAAACAAGAATAAAAATGAAATAAGCATCTTAAACCTAAATTAATTCTTGTGTAATAAAACAAATTAAAGAAAAAGGTTAAATAATGAGTTAATGATTCTAAATGCCACAAAATAATATTAATGATACACTTGGAGTAAACTAAGGTGGGCATGATATGAATATTTTTAAAACACCAAATCAAACCAATAAAATGGTTTTGTTTTTAAAAAATAATTCAAACCTTTTTCTACAAAATCAATTTGAAGAAATGCTTTATATTTCTAACAATAGCAAGCAAACTTCTTAATATTTCCTCTCCTTATTCTCCCAAGTTTTTCGTTTTAATATTCTTTCATTACTAGAATTTTTTATATTTTATATAAATTTTCTATAAAAAATTCTCATAAGTTTCACGTATATTTTCCTATAAATTTTTAAAATTTATAAAAAATTCATAAAATGTTTTAAAAATATAATTTTAGTAGCCTTCTTCATATTCTTTTTTTCATTAGCTCCCCAACTGGTTTTCAAAAATATCTAAAGTGATCTAAATAAATAGTTAATTGAACTTAACGAAACTATAAAAATCGAACTATTTGTATTCAAAGCTAAATTAAACTGTTTTTAAATTATGTTTTTAAAAACTAAAATACTAAACAAAATAGTTTAATACACTACTTAAACTATTCCAAGAGTTGGAAGAAAATTTTACATAACTATCTACTACCTATTCTTGAAGTTACTTACTTTTGTAGGCAAATTTTCAATTAGTTTCTTATTGAAATTAAACATTAATTTTCAAATTTTTTTACTATAATATGTTTCAATATTATGAATGTATTTCAATAAATCGATAACTACATTCCACTGCCACAAAAATTGGCAGCACCTTCTATGCTTCTATGGAAAAAAGTTTGTGGTTAGTTAATAATTTGTCTTCATTTTTTCTGTATTAAGACTTTAAGAACTATATTAGTTTATCATATGCAACTTGTCTATAACATATTGATGGTTATACATTGTTAATAAATGAACTAATGTATGAATTTGAGTTGAAAGAAATACAGTGATATTTTTTTTTTCTCTTCTCTTTTAGTGTCTAATAAGAATACAATTCAGTTCAATTTCTAGAAAAAAAAATATATATAACCCAGTTCAGTTCTAGAATGTTATTAACTAAACTAAAAAAGCAATTCAGTTGAATATTTTAAAATATTTCATTCTTTTGTAGTTTCGTTTAATTTAAATAATTTTTAATTTAATTTAGTTAAACTTATTTGCACATTCCTGACAGCACCTTTGTTATGTTGATGTTCATTAAAATGTGAAAGGGTTTTTTAAATCGTTGTAGTAGACGTTTGGGATTGGAATAAGGGAACTAGGATTCATGAATTAGAATGAGGATTTTTTTATCCACAATTGTTCGTCAAGAAAGAGTGAACCAAAAAAACAAAAAAATTGAAATAATAAAAATCTGAAAACACCGTATGGTTTGGTTCTTATGTTAAACGTCATTAAAAAAAGAGTGTACCTAATTACCCAAAGTATCTTACATTATTTTATTCATTAGACAAACTAGTCCAGCTAAAATCATTTTACAATGGTTCGGTTATTTTTATCATTTTCTTACATTGCATATAGTTTTGTTTGAATATTTTTATATGGTTGTAAACAAAATTAACTTTTCTATCAATAAAAAATTAACTTATAAATAAGTGAAGGATAAACTAGATTTTTAACCTCTCTAAAGTTTTCAAAGTTTAGATTTAGTTCCTTGAAAAAACTCTCTTCTAATATTGGAACATACTTTTTGTCTTCTATATTGAAATACCACTTTGTTGTTTTTAAAGAGATAAAAAAAAAAGTAATTTAACTAACATTTGAAGTGCCTAAAATGATGCATTTGAAAATAAGAGAAATTGAAACAAACTAATTCCAAAGAAATAAAAATAAACTGAAATATTTGAGAAATTTACACTGGAATTTTTACACACGCGTCTCTCTAACTTTTAAATAAATTACTTTGTTTATATTTTTAATATTGCACCTCTTTTTTTATTTTAATTTCTTTTATATAAAAGATTTAACATGTTAAACATCTCAATTAAATAACAAATTACTACATACAAAAATATCATAAAAGATAAAAGAAAAAAACAAGTTACGAAACCATTAATTTTTTCAGTATTGTAATTTAAATTCATGACCTCTACCTAAACCATTAATTTTTAATATCACTTGCATTTTCAATAGTATGCCTTGGGAAGGGAAAATAAATGCTAAACATAAAAGCAGCCAACCATATTTTTATCACAGGTTAAAAAACAATGTTAGTCTTGAATTGTAGCAAATATTTAGTTCCTTTTCGAAACAAAAGCCGATGTATACAAGACCTGAGAGACGGGCCCCGAGAGCATATACAATCAGACAACGATTTCACAAGCAAAGATAAGCACAGAATCAAAGAACACGCAAGCATAAATTTCAAGGCAAAAGTGTCTATTGTTGCCATTTATTAGAAAATGCCTCCTGAGGCAAGTTTATACCATTAAAAAATGCATTTCATATAAGTTTATATCAAAGAAACCGTCCATATTTTCTTCTTAAAAGAAAACATTCTACCACAACATCAATACAATTTAAACCTCCACTCCAATCAAAATACCTTCAGTCAATACTCAAGGAATGGATCGCTGATATAGGGGCAAAGCTCCCAATGCTTCGCGTTCTGCTCTCTCCCTCTTCACCTGCAAATCATAAGTAGCAAAGCATTTAATGACAATTTTAGTAGCTATTTAGTTGTTAATTGTCCACATTTAAGGATTAAGACTTCCTGCTACATGTACAAAAAATTATCACAAACGTCTACTAAGAAATTCTACTCTATTCTGAAAAGTAATACTCATCCAATCAAAACGTAAAAGTTGGATAAGTAATAGATTGATTTTATAATACTTATAGGTTTAACTATGTTTCTAATCCCTGAAATTTGGGATAAATCTGTTTTTGTTGGTCCCCCGAATTTGACGAAAATATACATTTTAACCCCTCAAAATTCAAAAAATGTGATTATAGTCCCTGAAGCCATACAACATTGAGAAAAATGGTGATTTGTTGCTTAAAAGAGAACATGTAAGGTTGGGATTGTCACATCACTTTTCACTTCTGTTATCGCTTTCTGACACCACGTACTATAAACATTTCTCAAAAATTTGAGGGACAAATAATTTTTTTTTTTTAATTTAAGGGACCAAAAACAAATTATCCTGAATTTCAGAGACTAAGAACATAATTATATCTACTTTGTAATAGAAAAGAGCTTTTTTATGCATTACTCTTATAGTATACAAGTAGCTTTCAGGTCATAAGTTAGCCGTCACCAAATGACCAGTACATACCCAGAAGGCTTACAGCGCACAAACCCATGCTTCATAATAGTAGCTAATTGAACATTACAAATAAGGTATTATGAAACTTTCTTTCCCTCTCAACCCCCCAAAAAAATAAAAAATAAAATCTATTTCTTCTTTTCTATGAAGTTGTAAATGAAATTTCGGCAGTACTTTTTCCAAATATAATTCTGAAGGTAAAATATTCTTTGGACCCTTATCCAAATAAACCAATAAAACTGTTACAAACATGGGGAATAAGCTATTCTAAGCTAAAGAAAAATTCCCAGACATCTATTAAAGCAAGTAGACACTCACAAAAAGAGCTACAGAATTGAAGTGATAGTGTGAAACACAGGTAGTCTTCATTTTTTTCTACTTCAAATATAGAATACAAGTGAATCATCAAATATGCTAATATATTTCTTGAAATGATAGTTCTATCTACAACAAGAGCACTTACAATCTAATCAATGCATGTTAGAATACTGTTCACATTGTCATGTTTTGTTTCAGGGGTTTTACAGAAAGGCATGGAGAGTCAAGAAGGATGTAATCAACCTCAATAAAAAATTATAATGGAACATCCACCAACACACATTTAGTTATATATCACAATAGCACTTACAAGAGCCAGCATATCCTGAAGGTAGCCCCTGAACGGTGTTTGCATTGACTGTCAGAAAGAAAAAACCAGAAAATATGAGAATTCAAAAATCAACATTATACTCAAACGAGTTAAAACATGCACATACTCCAAAAATGGACTTTCAATCTTCACACCCATACATTTTAAGAAGCAAACGCTAGTTTTGAGACAGTGTTCTCTCATTTAACAAAGGACATTTTTGCAAAAATTTGGATTGTCCCATAGTATCAGGTAATTTGACATCATGGTTAGGTTACAGTGACCACACTTCTCAAACCCTCAAAATGCATTACCTAGTCATATTAAAACAAAACCATGATTCCGTATATTCTCAAATTCAGACAATTGTAAACATTTAGCAATAGATTCATACACATCCATCCATCACATCTTGAACCTAACGAATTGGACCCAGTCACATCGTAGCATTTCAACACAGGGTTTTCGTTTTCATCCATCTTGGTTGTAACTAAAACCCAACGAAAGCAACAAATCCATCGAGGACCATGTAAGTAATAGATTCATAGACATCTATCGAAGACCATTGTAGGCAATAGATTTATAAAAATCCATTATATCTAAAACCCTAATTAATTGGACCCAGTCAACAGAAACAAGAACAAGACCATATAAACAACAGATTAACACACATCCACCATCTCTTAAAACCTAATTAATTGGACCCATCACAAAAAGATTTCCTTTTCATCCACATAGCTCGAAACTAAGCTCAGTAACAACAAAGCAGAAGAAAAATAAGAAAAAAAATAGAAATAACCTGAAGATCATCAGGGAGGTACTCGTGCTTCATGGAAAGGTCGATGGCGCGTTTGAGGCGCGCGTGGCGCGCGTCCACCACCTCCTTCGGAAGCCGATTCAGCGCCTCCTTCACATCCAGATCATAGTAAGGATCGTACAAATCGTCGTATCGGAGCCCTAATTTACAAAAGCCATAACGATTTCACAAATCAGCTTCCTTAGGGTTTCGGAAATAAAAACGAAGAGAGAGAAAAGAGGAACTGACCGTATTTACGAAGGCGTTTGGAGATGGATTTCATATGCTGAGCGGCGAACCAGTTCTTCTTCGGATCCAGAAACGATTGAAGAAACGACGCCATTGCAATTGCTCTCTTCGCTTTCTTTCTCGCCCTTTTGTTTGGGAGTTTCTCGAACAATCCCTGAAGAAAAAGGAACAAATGCCTCTTATTTTGCTCCACACCGCTCTTTGCGACTACGAGTATTACTCAAACTGAACGACGTGTCGTTTATTCCCTTCGCTACACATTATATATTATTAATCAACTATTTAAAATTCTAAATATCATTCACTACACATTATAATGTAAGATTTGTTGAATTAAATTCAAACAAGGTGTTTAAAATTTAACTGATAAAGAAATAATTGAAAAATAAAAAATAAAAAAAAATTAAAATTAAACTTATTTTAAATTTTTTTATATATTTTTTTAAATCACATAAGTTAGTTAGATATTAAATTTTAAATAAAAAATTAAATTAAATCATAATACACAGTTTATTTTATTTAAATATAAAATTATATTTTAAAATTAAATAATAATTTATATATGTTATATTTTTTTATATTTTTTATAAAAAATATATAAAAATTTTTTTTATGAGGGTCCGAATTTAAATAAATCTTAATTTATTTAATCCTAATCCTCTTATTTTTCACTCTTTTTCTATAAAATCATACTTTTCCTTTTTTTAAATTTCTCTTAATTCTTTATAAGAATTCTCCTTCAATTTTTATCTCTTTGAAAATCCGAGAACACCGGAGAAAAGAGCGTAAAAAATAGATTAATTTTATCTTAATATAATTTCATTTTGAGATTCTTTAAAGGTAAGAAAAGCTAATTAAACAAAAATAATTTTGATTGATTGGATGATTATATGTAATGATGTGTTATTATGTGAGATTGATGAGAATTATATTGATTATTATATGTGGAAGTGGGATTTGAGTTTCACTTTGAGATTGAAATCCTATTTCCGCTTAATTTTATTTCGGTTTTCGAGAAGTGTTTTTCATGAAAGTTGTAAGCCTAGATGCTATCTAACTCATGACTTTTATTTCACTTAAAAAGGATATGTATAACTCAAGATACGATTTTTTTTTTATAATTAAAGGTCAAGCTGTCAGGAAAATTATTAGTTTTGAAATTATGAACCCCTTTTGGGATGTTTTGGTACGAATTTGGGAAAGTTTTCTTCATAAATGTTTTAACCCTAAATGTTAGTTAATCAATGGTTTTTATTTCACGTAAAAAGAATGTGTAAAACATAAGATATGAATTTTTGAGTGATTAAATGTCATACTGTGAGGATGAGCGAAATGTGAAATTTATATAAAATGTTATAAGATATTTTCTTATATAATTAAACTATTAAGTTATGTAATGTGCGATTTTGTGATGTATTGTGAATTGAAATTTGATTGTGAAATGATATTGGTGATGATGATGTGAATTTTGTTTTGTGAATTGTGAGTGGGTCACAAGAAATTGTGATGACAAAGGTGCCAAAGAATTGTGTTGATGGTAGTGGTGTCAAGGAAATTGTGATGGCAGGGAGCCAATGTAAAAAAAATGACATTGATTAATGTTAATGAGATTGATTTGATATGTTGTATAATTCTTGGATTGGTTGTGTGCTTCTTGTGTGTAAGTTAGATAGTTACCACAGGGTACTATTTTGTATAGTTTTAGTGTACATATGAAAATCTAGAGATATTAGATGGGGTATCCAAACTTCTAATGGTATCCTAGTCACATAGACAAGAGTACCATGTGGTGAGAGGTCGATGGAGACTTCTACTACCCTTATCACTAGGTGGATTGAGCAATTAGTTCTTTGATACATGTATGTAGGGGTTACCCTAGCGTGTCGGTACTAGAAAAAAAAGGGAATAGTCAGGATAATCTAGAGGTGAAAAAGACTCTTAGGGTTCGTATATGGCCCGGTAACCAAGGAAACATGTTCAGGTACTAGCCTTAGAGGTCAAGAGTTTCATATAATTTTTGGAAGAGTCTGCCTAAAATATTAGGCGTTGTGAATGAGTGAGTGTGATGAATGTGTGTGATTAAGAACGATTATGATGGTTTGAACATCTGAATATATTTAGATAAATGATTGTGAGGATGAAATTATGAATTATATATATTTTGTTGGTTTTGTTTACATTAACTTACCCTTTCTCTGTTTGTGTTTGTGGTTTTGTTGATACTGCGATGATCATGTCATTACAAGGGAAAAGATAACAATGCAGGTGAAAGTTAAACAATATCTACAAATTTTGCTTAAAGAGAAATTAATTTTGTGTTGAACAATAATTTTACAACTTACAATTTATTATGAGATTTTGTAAAAAAATTTTATTTTCAAGTGATAAACTTGAATAAAGTGAATATTTTGTGTTTAGACGTTTTATATTTTATGATGTTTTGAAATTATAAATAATTAATGGGTATATTTTTATTTCGTTATAGATGCAAAATAAGTATATTTTTGGTATGTTATATTTTTTATAATTATTTTTTATTTTCTTAATATTTTTTATGTCATTATTTTAACATTATTTAAATTTAAAAAAAAATCAATTTGTATTAATTAAAACAAACACATAAAAAAACCTATTGAAAAATAAAAAATATAAACACATAAATGCATTTATATTTTCTTTAATATTTATAAAATATAAAAATAATTTGTATTACAAGTTTTAAGAATAAAATTATATAATTTATTTATAAATATAAAAATAATTAAAATTATAAATAAAATAATAATTAAATAAAATTCATAATATATACGTATATATATTTAATCATTTTTCATCTGTAATTTTTTTTTCAAGATATTTTATAATTTTTTTAAAAATTTAAAAATTTAATAATAATAGTCGTATAATTGATCTAAATTAAATGATAAATATTAATTTTATTTGATTTGAATTTTATGTTAAATTAAATCAAATCAAATTTCCTTAATTTTAATTTTTATGGTTAGTACCTATAAGTATTTTATAAAAATCTAATTGAACTAAACCGTTAATATTCCTAATTCAAAAACCATATTTTCTTAAAATTCTACATAAATATTTTAAAAAAAAGTACTAAATACAAATATATCTTCTTAAATTTTAAAAACACTATATTTATATACATTTGTGATGAGAAGTGAAAAAAATAAAAAGTGAAAGTATTGAATTCATGATTTTATATGAAAATTATTAAGTTGAAAAAAAATTTCATATTTATTATTTTAATTTTTTTGGGTTAAATATATTTTTTTCATAAATTTGTCTTAAAGATTATTTTTAATTTCCATTCTACAAGTCTAAGTGTATAGCTGATTGAAAAACTCAATCAAACTCTAAGCTTCATCATATTAGGTATTTAGAGAAAAAATATTTGAACAAATATTTTAGTAATAAATAATAAATTTAAATATAAGAGAATTTGACATTATTTTTAAAAAAAAAATTTTAAAATAATGAATTTGTGAATCTTTAATTCATCTCATCTATTTCTACTCAATATTATTTAATATGAGGCTTTTTATTCATATTTGAACATAACATTCTTTTTTTCACATTAATTCATTCTCCCTCTAATGAAAATATTCCTAAATCACGGGTACCTAAGTAGTGACATTTACTATACTATCATTTTACTTTTATAGGACATGTTTGCTTGAAACTTCTATTAAGAAAACTTTCTATATAATTATCTTTCTTTATTATATATCATACTTGACGTGAGTCGAAAACTAGACTATGATATTATTTGTTATGTATCTAAAGGGGAAAGACAGAGAAAAATCTTTTCAGTAATAGATTAGGAATTTACACATAAGATAAGAAAACCTGACAATAACTTTTTAGTATGGGATAACATAATATGATATTTTCAAGACTATAGTTTATCTAAGTTGAAAGTAACTATTAAAATGTACTTTAATATTAAGAAATTATAATAGAATCCAAAATGTTACGTGAAAAGATTTTTAAATGGAGATTGTATTTTGAATTGTTATAATAAAGTTAATCGTAGAGTTGATAATGATGTGAGTGGATTGTTCATATCTTTGATGCTTACCATGAAGAAATTAATTTTTGTAAATTCAATGAAATACTAATTTTAATTGGTTATATGACTATATTTTTTGTTCTAAAATAGACAAAATTATTGAACATTCTTAAGAGTTAGAGGAGTAACATAAAATTATGTTAAGCTAAATTTGAAGAACTTAAAATTATTTAAGAATGTTAAAATGTTGATGGGAACTAATAGAAAGATTAACTTATTAAAAAATTTAAATTTTAAAATGAGCACTAAAATAAAATAAAAGAAAACGATGAAACAACAAAAAGAAGTAAAGTCTTCATATATATATATATATATATATATATATATATAAAAGTAGTACAAACTAAAAGTATAGTCTTCACATTGCTCAAATATCAAAATAATAAACCAATGAATAGCATATTACATAAGCAAACTTAAAAGCATAGTTCTTGAACTCATGTAATATAGATGATGGAAAAATGATCATGTTGAAATAGTTTTAAAGGAGGATCTCATTCTCAACAAAACAATTTATAGTAGACTCACTGATAAAATTAAAAAATTCAACACATAGAAAACTCGCCTCTTTATAGTTTCAATAATATCACTTTTCAACACCATCCCTTAAACTATTATGTTGTTATGTAAGTTCCCTCCTAAGAACTTTGTGACACAAATATTGTCCAATTTAAAGTTTGTTAGATTTTTTAAAATATTTGGATGCGTTCTTATTTTCCAATTAAAGGTCAAAGAATAAATAATCTTATGCTACCAAAGCACTATATTATAGTAAAATGGGTTAGGATGTACTCAAATAAGTAACAAATGAACATATGTATCTTATTAACCAAACTTCTTTCTAACAACACTACTTTTATTTGCTCCTTATCACGAAGACCTATAGTCTTTGAACCTTCCTTAACCAATTCATCCACTATTTGAACAACTTGAAACATGAGAAGGAATTACAAGAAGAGAAAAAGGGACAACATTAATATGTTATTTAATGATGAATTATTAAGGATCACATAAAAAAATAAAAATACCTTGTTGATTGCTTTAATGTATCCATTGATGATCTCACTCGGATACAAACTCATCCTATTAATTTCCTTAACACCTACAAGAAATCTTTTACAAATGAAAAAGTTAAATTAGTTCCATTACCAATTTCTTCTTATTGAGCCTTCTTAGCCAAAACCAAAAACATTGGCAACTAGTTGTGAAAATTCTAGTTTGTTCACAATAGTTATTGTGTCATTCATGATAAAAGTTTGTCCAAGTGATTTATAACCATCTTATTCACACTTAAAGCATATCAAACAAAATATTACAAACAATCTAAATATATTCAAACAAACCCTTCCTTTTATAAACACCACATAACAACAAAATTCATACACAAATGAATAAAAAGCTTCCCTAGTACCCAAGTTGGCAAATTCTCTTCATAAAAGAAAAACAAAAACTACTCATTTTCAAGCCTCCTCAAACATTCAAGCACATGGCATTCTAGATTAACAAATATGAAAACGAACACATACCCACATTATAAAAATCCAAACTTTTGGAACTTGAAGGTGCAACATCAACTCGGGTGAGTTAAAAAGCTTGAAAACGAAAAGGTTAATTGTGATTGTTACCTTTGGAGTTTGACTGATAGTCTAAAGTTGTTTGTAGGAATCAATCGACCTCATCGAGACTAGAAAGGTCTTTGTGTCCTTCTTTGAGCATGGATTGAATGTTGAAACACATGTTCTTGTAATTTGAGAAAACTTTAATCCTAAAACCTTGAAAATGGTAAGCTCTTGCTTCAATTATGAAATTTTTGTGGCAATACTATGATGAAGGAGAGGATTTCTCATGACAATGTTCAATGAGTTAGACAAACATAATGAGTTTGAGAGTAAATAATACAAAAATAAAAGAAATTAAAATTCAAATGTCGCATTATTACAAGTATATCAAAGGAAAAGAAAAATATAAATGCCACATGTGTTGTAAGAATGGAAAACAGGGATTAACAGAGTGGGAAAAAAGAAGATGACTTCATTGGATAGAGATGTAATATTGATAACAATTATTATTCACACAATGAACATTAGTACAATATATATACACTGAATGGAAGGTAATGGGCGCACACTAACAACTAAGAGTTTATTTCTAAACTCTGAAAATTTATGACCAGACAAGGGCTTGGTTAGAATATCAACCACTTGATGTTGTGGTGGAAGATGAACCAGCGTGACAAAGTTCTTTTGGTCCTAATCACGAACGAAATGAAGGTCCAACTCAAAATATTTGGTTTGGGAATGAAATAATAGATTAGATGCAAGAAGAAAAACACCAAGATTGTCATTTTATATGTGAGGAGTATCAACACAGACATGTAATTCTGACAACAGTGAATATATCCATTTGATATCATTGAGGACAACAACTATACTTCGATATTGTGCTTTCGTTCTGCTACAAGATACAAACTTTTGTTTCTTGGAGCACTAGGAGATAACATTTAAACCGAGATAGACACAATATACAGTTGTTGACTTACGATCATCCATATCTAAAGCCCATGCAACATCACAATAACCAAAAAGAGTGAATTGATGGCATAACTACAGTTAGAGACTTTGATGAATGGGGTATTGAAGAATTTATTTGATTGCTTGCTAATGATATTATTGCGGATTATGCATATATTGGCAAGTTTTGTTGACATTATATGTCAGTTATGGTCATGTGATTGTTATATATTGGAGAACACCAACTATGGAGCGATAGAGTAAGGGATCATCACGTAGTAGAAGTACTAGTAATGAGTTTTAATGAGGATATCATTAGAGTTGGTTGTGACTTGGCACTAATCATGTTTGTTTTGAGAAGGATGTCACGTATATATTTAGCTTGAGAAAGATAGAGAGTACCATCATTGCACTTGGAAACTTCTATGCCAAGAAAATAATGAAAAGGACCAAGATCTTTTAATGCAAACTTATTCTGAAGATATGAAGAGATTTAATATCAGTAGAAAAATACCACTAGAAGAATACCAGTGATTATAATGTCAACAACATAAATGAGAATAAAAATAGTAGAAGAATTGTTAAACCTGGTAAGTAGGGAAGCATCATTATAGGTAGGAGTAAAACCATGGGAGAATAGTGTGATACTTAATTTTTGAAACCAAGAATGAGGTGCCTATTTGAGACCATAGATTGCTTTGTGTAATTGGCACACTTGACTTGGATTAGAAGTAGAAACTAGGAGGTTGTTGCATGAATATAATTTCTTGAAGCTCAACATGAAAAAGGGCATTATTGATGTCAATCTAGTGTGTATACCAATTGGAAGATATAGCAATTGTCAATACAGTGTAGATGGTGGTAGCTTTAACAATTAGACTGAATGTTTCAGCGTAATCTAAACCAACAATTTGATGAAAATCTTTTGCTGCCAATCTAGCTTTGTGATGTTGAAGACTACCATTGACATTATATTTATTTTTAAAAACCCATTTGCACCTTATGGCTGTTGCACCGATTGGCAGTTTTGTTATAGTCCAGGTGTTGTTTTGGACAAGTGCATCATATTCAATTTGCATGGCTTTCATCCATTCAAATTTGGTGGAAGCTTCTTTAAAGGTTGTGGGTTTTGCTAATGAAGTTCTTAGTGGAATGAGAGGTTGTAACAATATAGGTTTTCGGTTTGAATATTTCAGCTTTGCCTCGTGTGATCATAGGATGAGTGTTTATAGGTGCACTGACAGAATTTGGTTGTATGATTGTTGAAGGAAAGGATGTTTGTGATGAAGAAACACGAGAAGAAATAGTTGGAGAATTAACTTGAACCTAATTGTTAGACTATGACAATGAAAAAGGTGAAACATACTATAATATTGTGAGTGGTGCATAATCAAAATTGTGTTTGTGTGAAATAGATTTAGAGTCATTATACAATATAGGATAAGGAAAGAGATACTAATTAAAATGAACATGTTGGGATACATATGTTTTTCCAATTAGAGATAGGCAAAGATATCCTTTGTGTTTAGAGTTGCAGCTAATGAAGATACATGTATGGGAACGAAAATCAAATTTGTAATTATTATATGGTCTAAGAAGAAGATAGTAGGCACAACCAAATACTTTGAAGAAATGATAATTAGGTAAGCGTTTATACAACATTTCATAAGGACTTTTATGTTTTAAAATGGGTGTAGGTAGTGCATTAATAAGAGTCATGGCAGTTAAGAAGGCTTCTCCCCAATAAGATAGAAAAAGAGAAGATTGTGCAAGAAGAGCTAGACCCATATTACTGAGTGACGATGTTTGCGTTCAATAGATCCATTTTATTCGTGTGTGTGAGAACATGTGAGATGATGAGTGATTCATTTGCATTGAGATAAGAACTGAATTTCAAGAATTCTTTGACATTATCAGTTTGGGTGGATTTTAATTTTACACCTAATTGATTTTCAACAAGCAACTTAAATTGTAAGAAAATGACAAAGGCTTGAGATTTAGACGAGATCAAGTATATCCATGTATATTGAGAATATGCATCAACAAAGACAATATAATATAAAGCACCACTTCTAGATAAAACTGAAGAAGGTCCCCAAATGTCAATAAAGACTAATTCTAATGATTGTTTATAGATAGTAGTAGAAGATTTAAAAGGAAGTTGATGAATCTTGGCAATGTTACAAGAATGATAGATGAATTTCTATGTGTTATGTGGAATGTTATAGGATCTCATTATGGTTTGGACAGCCTTGACTGAAGCATGTCCTAATTTAGCATGCCATAACTGGAAAGAACTATGAAGTAGTTGTATGATATGCAGATAATTTGGTGCAAATATTTAAAGGAGGAAAAACATATAAGCCTTGATGACTTGATGTTTAAAAACACATTTGTCAGCATAAAATTCAAAAAAGACATTGTTGTCTTTAACAAACCTTGAAACACTAATTAGATTTTTAGTTATGGATGAAAATGTAACAAATGTTGAAGAAAAAAATGTTTAGGATTGATATTATTAGTCATTGTAGATGAGACAATGTTAGAAATTTTCAAACATTGCCAATGTAGAGAGACTGAGTTGAGAGATTGGAATTGTCATGTGTGGTGTGATGCATCATTGTCTAGATACCATAAAGGATCTTGAACAGTGGATGCAACACCAAATGATGAATTAGTATGGTTAGATTCTTAATCATGGAATTCAGTTGTATTATCTTGAATCTGATTTTGATAATTATGATTAAATTTGTGCTAGCAAGATATAGTAGTATGGTCAATCTTGTTACAGATTTGACATTAAGTCTTGGAGCAATTTGACAAATTGAATGGAGATTGTGATTTCCCGTTGTTTATGGTTAAATTCTTATTGTTTGAATTCTATCGATTGTTGGTATTGTTATTATATGTGTCACAAGTAGGTTTGTTAGAATGACCAAATTGATGTGGTCTACTAAAATAGGAAGTGTTAGCTTGTGGGATATTATGGAGATTGAGATCAGTAATTCTGAATTTTTCAAAGCTATCTTCTTGTGTAAGAAACAATGATTCAATGTCTTGAACTGTATAGGGATCAAGATGAGAAGTAATAGATGTGATAAAACCATTATATTCTTTTGTTTAGTCCATCTAATATAGCTTCAATATAATCTTCTTTATTGATTGCAGCACCTATGGCAGCAAGGGTGTCAACAATTTTCTTTTGATTAAGGAGATAATTGGTGATGGTGTCTTTCTTTGGGCTACGTAAATGAATTTTCAGTTTCTTGACCTTGGTTCTTGTTTTTAAGTGGCATAATAGATTTGCAATTTTTTTTCCCAAATTTGATATTTGAAGACCAACCATTTTGGTGAGTATTGGAGTTATTATAGATGCAAGGATTTAGGCCATAAATAATTGATCTTGTTGCTTAAAATTGAGATAATCTTGATTGATGATGTGTTGTGTAGCATCATCAAGATTGATGAATTTGGGAGAGTAGTTGTTGCCTCCAAGAAAGTGCAAGAACTTCAATCCGCATACACTGACAATCACTTGTTGTTGCTAGATTAGATAGTTTTCATAGTATAATTTCAAAGAAATGAGAGTAGTAACGTTTGAGCTAAAAAAAAATTGCATGGGTATAAGTGTTTGGTAATCTTGTAGAAATATTAGTGTGTGGAAGCCATGGTGAAACTTATCAGCTCTTGATACCATGTAAGAATGAAAAACAGGGATTAATAGAGTGGGAACAAAGTATTAAGATATCGTGGATAGCATGGTTGATTGTTGATGCAGACTCGGAGAAGCAATCAGCTGCATGATATATAGTAGTTGTAGAAAAAGAAGAATAATAGGGAGAAACGAAAATGATGGGAAGGAAAATTAAAAAGTGATATTGAACTGATAAACTTATACAAATAAGTGAGAAGAATTTATACACGGTTACAAAATAGAAAAGTAACAAAAAAGTAAAAGCAATAGAAAAAATAAATGTGCGAGAAAGTCAGTTATAAACGTTTTGGTGAGTAACAGTGATGATGAACAGTGGCAAAGACCAAGCGTTTACTGGTGGGTATTTTGTGATCCTCCCCTTAAGCTGAGAATATGTTAAGTATTCCTAGCTTGAATCGTAATTCATGAAACAAGGTATTAGCTAGGGGTTTGGTCAAGATATTAGCCAACTGGTCAATGGATTTGATAAGGAGAAGTTTGATCAACCCAACATGAACTTGATTTCGAACTATATGACAATCAATCTCAATGTGTTTGATTCTTTCGTGGAACACTTGGTTTGAAGAATAGGAGACTGATTATAACAATAAAGAAGAGTTGGCTTCATGCAAGGAATTTTAAGATCATTGATGAGGTAAGTAATCCACTGTATTTCACAAGTGGTGGATGCTAAGGCATGATACTCAACCTTCGATGAGCTTTTGGAAACAGTTTGATGCTTCTTTGATCGCCAAGCTATAAGAGAATCACCAATATAAATAGAATAACCAGTTACAGATTTTCTGGTGCTTGGACAAGTAGCCCGATCTGAGTCATTGAAAGCTTTCAATTGAGGGGTACTCTTACTGTCTAAGAAGATACCCATGCGAGGATCTCACCGTAGAACGCGATAGGCCGCTTGTTTGTGTTTAATCGAGGGGGCAGAAACAAATTGACTCAAGTGGTGCACAACATATGTGATATCGGGACGCATATTAGTTAAATATATGAGGCGTCCAATGAGCCTCCTATAGGCAGAAGCATCAGTATCATCAAGATTGTCATCTTTGGAAGTGTTGGAATGGAAGGAGTGTATCATGGGAGTGGAAGCAGGAGCATAGGCCAACATGCCAGTGTCCTTAAGGAGATCCAAAACATATTTTCTTTGACATAAATGTATCCTAGTACTGTTGCGAGCAACCTCCAACCCTAGAAAGTAAGTTAAGTTACCCAGATTTTTTTATTTTGAACGTCTCATCAAGTAATTTGGTGGTGTAGGTAATTTCATTGATGTTGTTGCTAGCAAGGATGATATCATCCACATATATGAGGAGTGCAGTAGTAGTTCCATTAAAGAATTTCAGGAAGAGAGTATGATCAACAATAGATTAATCATAGTCATGTGATAACAGGAAGGTAGAGAGCTTCTCAAACCATTGACGACTGGCTTGTCTGAGACCATATAAAGACCTTTGTAGCTTGCAAACATGTTTGCTATTCTGCATGACTAACCCAGGTGGAGGCTTCATATAAACCTCTTCATCAAGATCTCCATGTAGAAAGGCATTGTTAACATCAAGTTGTTTAAGCTCCCAATTGTTGATAGAAGCAATGGCAAGTAAGAGACACACAGAAGTGAGCTTAGCAACTGGGGAGAAAGTGTCTAGGAAATCCAATCTTTCAAGATGTGTGTATCCCTTGGCGACAAGACGAGCCTTGTATCTCTCCACCGATCCATCAGCTTTATGTTTTATTTTGTAAATCCACCTACACCTAATAGCACTTTTTCTAGGACGAAGGGGGGTAAAAGTCCATATTTGGTTAGTCTCTAGGGCTGTAATCTCTTGATTCATGGTTTCAATCTAGTTACTGTCTTTTGAAGCTTCCTCATATGAATTGGGCTCAACATTTGCAGATATAGGCAAGATAATGTTACGAAAAATAGGAGATAGAGATATATAAGATATGAAGGATTCTATAGGATACTCCTTACCTCCTACTTATGTATTTGATGCAGAAAGAGTTGTCTTAAAATCTTCCAAATATGCAGGCCTGTATTTTGCACGATTAGATCTCCTCAATTCAGAAATAATTTCTCTATTTTCGATTGTAGCGGAGTTGAGGTTGTCATTAGGGAAAGTTTGGGTTAGTGAGGTTTCATTGATATTAGGTTGTGTCAAAGTTATATCATCGAAATCTTGATTCATTACATTAGTGTGATAGTTAGGAAGGGAAACAAAATTATTATCATCATGCGGGTCTTTGATGTGGGGAAATCTATTTTCATAGAAAACTATATTATGGGAAACTTCAATGCTGTGATTGTTTAAATTAAATAAAAGGAAACCTTTGGTATTAGATTTAAAACCAAGGAATATACAAGGATTGGACCAAAAATATAATTTCTTTTGTTGAGCAACAAGAGTGTTGCTATAGTAAAGACAACAAAAAACTCTAAGATCAGTAATGTCACAAGGTTTAACATGCAATTTTTCAAAAGGTGATATGTTATTAAGAAAAGGTATAGGGATACTATTTATAAGAAATGCAACATGTATGACAACAAAGCACAAAAAAATTAATGAAAGATTGGACTGAAAAAGGATAGCTCGAGTCACATTGAGAAGGTGTTGATGTTTCCTCTCTACAATGCCATTTTATTTAGGTGTCTCAACACAAGTGGTTTGGTGAATGATACCTTTCTTTGCAAGGAATTTCTTCATAGAAAACTCAACACCATTATCAATCCTCACAATTTTAACATTCTTATCAAACTAATTTTTTATTTCATTAATGAAATTAGTGATATGATTACGAACTTCAAATTTATTAGCCATTAGATAGATCCAAGTGTAGCGTGTGTGATCATCAACAATAGACAAAAAGTACTTGTGACCATACATAGACATAACAGAACAAGGGTCCCATATATAAATATGAATAAGATCAAAGGGATTAGATACATGAGAAGATGCGTTTTGTTTTCAAATCCTATATAATACAATGTGTGGAAGAAAAGATGAGTTCATATTGTGTAGAAGAAGTTAGTTTGGAAATAGAGATTAGATTGAATGAAAAACCGGGAATATAAAGAACAACAGTTAAAACTAGTTTATTAGAAAGATTAACAGTTCCACTGTGAGTAGCTTGAACACAGTCACCAGTAGGAAATTTAATAGGAATAGGTTTAATGCATTTGTAAGAAGTGAAACGAGTTAAAGAAGCACATACGTGATCTGTAGCCTCGGAATCTATGATCCAAGAAAATTTATTATGGTTGTTCAAGTTATTAAAAATACTTGCTGGTGGGCTATTCTGGTTTGAAGGAGCTGATATGGATCCGATTTGATTGACTTGTCCTGAATTAGAATTTGATCCATTTTGTGCTTGTTGTAGTAGGGATATCAAAGCTTCATATTGCTGTGAAGAAAATCTTACATCCTCATTTCTTTGTTGTTCAATGCCTAGATGGTCTTGAGCATTAATGTTGTTGGCTGTTTGATCCTTTTCAAGTTAAATTTATGTCCAGGAGGGAATCCATGTTTCCTTTAGCAAACTTCTATGGTGTGACCAGTCTTCCCACAATGAGTGCATATTTTCCGATTATAATTTTTGGTATCTTGATATCCTGATTCGTGGGGGAAGCCATGTTTGCGATAGCAAACACTCTCAGTATGGTCACTCCTGCCACAATGATTGCAAGATCTAGCAAATTGGTTAGTCTTAGGTATAAATTTTCTTATATTTGTAACAAAATTGGAATTGGAAAACTGGTGCTCTTGCTATGCCATAAGAGAAAAGATTTTTGAAATAGTAGGGATGGATCCATAAGTAACACATGTGACTTAATATTGTTATTGTATTGATCATTGAGCCCTCTAAAGAATTGGATCGCTTGATCCTCACGTCTTTGTTGGTTTGTAATGTCAAAGGAATTGCAGGAACATTTGGTCAAGCATATACATATAGATTCTGGGCGAAAGTTATCAAACTCATCCCATATGACCCTCAGCTTGGTGAAATAATCAGTAACAGATAGGTTTCCTTGTTTCAATGAAGATACCTCCATTTGTAAGTCAGATATACGTAGCAGACGCTTTGACATATAGGTATAGAAACGGAGTGAACGAGCCAGGACACCACCATGTAAGAAGATCTCTGATACCATATTAAGATATCGTGGATAGCATGGTTGATTGTTGATGCAGACTCGGGGAAGCGATCGACTACATGATATACAATAGTTGCAGAAAAAGAAGAATAACAAGGAGAAACAAAAATGATGGGAAGAAAAATTAAAAAGTGATATTGAACTGATAAATGTATACAAAGAAAGGAGAAGAATTTATACACGGTTGCAAAATAGAAAAGTAACAGAAAAATAAAAGCAACAGAAAAAATAAATGCGCAGGAAAGTCAGTTATGAACGTTTTGGTGAGTGATAGTGATGATGAACAGTGGCAAAGACCAAGCGTTGACGGGGTGAGTATTTTATGAAGAAGAAGATGGATTCACTAGAAAGAGATATAATATTGATAATAAAAATTCTTATTTACACAATGAGCAATAGTGCAATATATATACACGTAGGCAATGAGTGCACTAATAGATGTATAAATCAATTGCACAGTTATGTAGTGGAGGAACAATATGGCATGAGTTTTTTTGTTAATATGTGTACTTTTTTGGGTGTCAAAAGGTATGATAAAAAACGTGGATGTACATTATCATTGTTGTAAAAGATATTATCTCCCATATTTTTTCTCCTTCGTGCAACATCCTTGAACTTCTCCTTTTTTTTTGGCTTTATTACTCCTTGACTTGGTGACAAAAATCTTATTATCATGAGTTTGGGTTTTCATTCTTTCCACTATTTGTAGCCATATCATTAATAGTGATATTCGTAAGGGTGAAACTCATTAGTGGTGCCATGAAAGATCCACCTTACAAGATCTATTTTGTCTGAATGGCCATTCATTAATGTTGCTCTAGTTCATTAGTTTTCGGGAAAGCTTTGGTAGAACCCATACAACCCGCATTTTTCTAGATTAGGTAGTCATTCATTTTGCATGCTAAACCAATGTTTGAGATCGACCTATACACATACTCTAGCAAATGTCTCTTGATGCACTGGTAATTTTTATGTCAACCTTCAGTATTGTTGATGAAGTTAATCAAATTTATCTCTTACAAAATATATATATATATATATATATATATATATATATATTTTAATCAGAGTTATGTAATTTGTGATAGTCTTTTTTGCTATCATCATGGTAATCTTTTAGAGTATTTTTACTTATATTGGAGTGGAGATAACTTTAACCACGAATATTCATGTTATCATTCTTATTTTGAAAACAATTAAAAATATGGTTTGGAAACTGTCATGCTTAGAGTGTGATTCCTATCTTGCTTAAAAAGTTTTTTTGTCAAAAAATTGTTTCTTGGAAGATTAAAGACTAGGTGGAGGAGATTTATGACTACAACATCATTGTCTCATATTTTTAAAGAAGACCACTCTTGTGCAAATAAATTGACTAATTTAAGTTTTATTTGTAGAAAAAATTTCATACTTAATTATATAAGTTATGATTTTTTTAAAAATATATGTATAAATTGATGGATGTGTTTCACACATTCGGTTTATAAAAAAAAAATTAAAAAAAGAGATATGATTAATTTAAAAAATATTAAAGATAAAATAATAGAATTTAATGTCAATAACTAAATTAACTAATTTTTTATGTTAATAATTAACTAGTTTTCTAAAATTGTGAATTGTAACGAACCTAAAATATACTTATTTTATATTTATAATAGAATAATAATTTACTTATATATATTAATAATTTCAAAATATCAGGTAAACATCCAAACACATAAAATATTTACTTTATATAGATAAAGTTTATCATTTGAAAATAAAAAGTCTTTATGAAAATCATAACAAAATTTATTTTTCTTTGAATAAAACTTAAAGTTACTGTTTAACTCTTACTTGTTTTATTATCTATTTCCGTGTGAAGACACGATTATTGTAATATCAACAAAACCACAAATACAAACAACAAAGGTAAGTTAATGTAAATAAAACCAATCAAAATAATACATTCTCATCATCTTAATCATATATTCGAGCAAAGTCAAGTACTTAAATAATCACTATAAAATCAATTCAATCACATACACTCATCACACACATTCTTTCATATACACCTAAAGTAGTAGACAAACTCTTTCAAAAAATTATATGGAATCCTTAATTTTAGAGGCTAACACCTACTCATGCTTACTAGTTACCGGGTCATAAACACAATCTCTTTAGAGTCTTTTTCACCTCAGGATTAGTAATCCCTTTAAAGTCTTTTTCACTTCAAGATTACATGTCTATCCCCATTCTGGTAATTGCATGTCAGGGTGATTCTCACACACACCTATCAAAGAACTGATAACTCCTCCCACCCAGTGATAAGTGTAGTTGAAACCTCTATCGACTTCCACAACATGATACTCCTATCTATGTGACTAGAATATCATTGGAGTCTAGATACCTCCTTTAGAGACATCTAGAATTCCATATAGCTATCCCAAATAGTACCCCATGATAACTATCTGACTCACACACAAACAACATAATTCAGTTCACAGTCCATCAAAATCTCATAAGAACACTTTCATTTCAGGCACACTGCCATTTCAGGCACACAACCATCTCAATTCATTGACAATACTATTATCTCAATCTTATTAACACCATTGCCATCATAAATTTTTTGGGACCATTGCCATCACAATTCGTTGTGATCTTAGTCACAACTCATAATTATAACTCACATCACTATCATAATTCTCATTTCACAATCCAATTCCAATAATAGTAAATCATCAAATCTCACATTAGATAACTCAATAATTTAATTATACAACAAATATCTTATCATATTTTATCATATTTCACATCCACATACTCTTTTAATACAAATTAGAACATGTATAATTATTCAAAAATATTAAAGTTTTGCTCAAATAAAAATAGTTTCGATAGTAATTTGTTCATCTTGGAAACATGACCTTTAATTATTAAAAGATTCATATCTTAAGTTTTACATATTATTTGTGTGAAATAAAAAACATTGATTAACTAACATCTAGGGATAAAAATTTTATGAAGGACACCTTTCTAAATTCGTAAAAAAAATATTTCAAAAATGGTTCGTACTTTTATAAAAAATTAATTTCCTGATAACTCAACCTTTAATTATAAAAAAAAAAAAAATCGTATCTTGAGTTATAAATATCCTTTTTACGTGAAATAAAATCCATAAGTTAGATAATATCTTGGATTACAATTTTTATGAAGATCACTTTTCAAAATTAAAAATAAAAAAAGTCAAAATAGGATCGCAATATTATAGCGATGCTCAATTCACACTTTCATATCTAATAATCATATAATTCTCATTAATTTTACATAAAAACACATCAACGCACATAATCATTCAATTAATCATGAATAATTTTACTTAATTAACTTCCCTTACCTTTAATCCAAGTCTTAATCTTCAAATTCCAATATGATTCTCAAGGTCCTACTAAATTATTCAAAATCTCAATTGATAATTTTAATTGGTGCAATGGTTCCTTACATTGAAATTGAAATTAATCCTATTGTGCTTTTGTATTTTCAATCAGATAAGATATCGTTAAGAACTCCGTGGAAAAATTAAGAGGGGTTTGAGAGAAATTCAAAGAGAGTTTAGAGAGTTAGGATTTTCTGAAAAATAAGAGTGAAAAAATAAAAATGATTATGAAAAATTATACTACTTGCAATCTCTCTCGAGATTTTTATCTAAATAATATTATTTTAATCAAAATATATATATTTGAACCTCCTTCGACTTTATTTACAAAATTGAACCTCTTTACTGTAGAAGTTAGAATTCGACTCCCCAAAAACCAAATTCTAATCTTTACTCAATCTTTTTTTTTTAAAATAAAAATAAAAATTTTGATAAAATATATAATTAAAAATAAAAAATTTATATAAAAATAATAAAATTAATATATTATTAAAATATCAAAATATATTTAAATAATTATTAATAATATTAAATAATATTTTTTACTATATTATATATATTAATATAAAATTTAAAATATTATTATTAATAAAAATTAAATTATATGAATATTAAATATTAAAATTAAATATTAAAATTTTAAATAATTATTATTAATATTAAATAGACTATTTTATTAAAATATTATTTTAAAAAAATTAAATATATAATTCCTCATTTTATTTATTTATCATGATTTTTTTAATAAATTAATTCAAAATAAAAAAATCTATTAATCATATTTTTTTATATATTTTGTTAGTTAATATAAATAAAATATAATATAAAAAATAATAAATAAAAAATATAAAAAAATTATATATAAAATAAATAATATAAATAAATATTAAATATAAAAGTTAAATATTATATTAAAAAAAATTAATGTTAGAATTATTTTTTTAAAATTATAAAATTAGAAAATTAAAAATATTATTTAATTAGTTAAAAAAAATATTATTGTTGATATAAAATAAACTTAAAATTTTAGAATAATAAAACTAGGTAGAATTTAATGCATAATATTAAAAGTGATATAATAATTGATAATAAAAAATTTAAGAACATAATTATGAACAATTACATTAAGAAAATTTTAATCTCCATAATGATGTCTAGTTTCACAACTAGGACGACGTTGATTACGTTTTGGATTTCGTCATTGTAGTTGTTGCTCTTGAACTTCAATAAGAATTTGTGAAAGATTTTCTTCTTTATAAACCTCCAGATTTTGGAATGTAATTGCGGAACTACCTGCTTGGTTAGCATAATTTGGTTGGTAAAGAGAATTTATGTAAGTTTGAGCCAAAGTTGGAGTTGAAAAATCTACCTCAAATAAGTTTGAGAAGATATCCTCTGGAGCTATTGCAAAAGAATGTTTTTTGTCTATTGTACTTGGTTCTGGTGTTACATATTGTTCAGGTAAGAAAATCAGTTGTTGAGCCTCCTCATATGATGATATGGAATTCGCATTAGTTTCAAAAGTGACTCTAACTTGTGGTTATTGGTGGGCTCTTGAATCTTTGAGTAGTTGTGGTATAGACAAAAAAATGATGGAATTGGCAATGTACCACTGTATGTATTCTGTTGTGTGAAATAATGTGTCTTGCATTGGATGACCCATTAATATCAATGGACGTCTATTGTTCCATATGTCGATCTAATGAGAATGTTTTGTTGTCCAATTTTTGTCATGTCTTCTCCTCATGTCAATCTTGTGTAGGTCATCCAAATTACTTGGTGGAGAAGGGATTTCTTGAAACAAACCAAATTATAACTTCACTCTATCAAATTGGTGTCATTCAACAATTGCAAAACAAATGATGATTGTACATGTAGTCCACAATTAGGCATCCCTATATGCTTGAATTAGGATTGATCTTTGCAAGTCCTTATATGGGTCCATAAAAACTTCCACCAAAAAATAATTTTTGTTATTAAAAACAAAACGAAACAAAAAATGAATTAATAATTTTAAAAGAAGATTTAGCGGATCAAGTTGAATGTGACCAAACATAGTTCTATACCCCACAACATCATTGTGAGGTACATTTCTAAAGTTTAACATTCTACCCCTACTCCATTTGCAGACCAATGGGTATGTTAGTGGAAGACTAGAAATTGGAGCAATATATGGCATTCGATGCCATACCCAAGATTGTAAAAGTGATGCACAACAACCCATTGTTTTTGTCCTTACATTCGTTGCTCTACACATTTCCCTGTACAACACAGCTAAACAAGCAGACCCCAACTATAACTCCTAGAACTTTTAAGATTAGTTAATAAAGTTAAATACATAAGATGAAATTTATTTCCTATTTTGTCAAGCATCAAAATACCTCCAATTAAACCTAATATATATGTCCTACAATGGACGTGAAGTTGTTCTTTTGATGGTTCTTCTGGGAGCTATAAAATATTTTCCTTAAGCCACTTTAACTTGATCATAGAGCCAATTAGTGACTCCCCTTTGACTGGCACAATGCCCAGATATGTTTTACACATTTCATCCCAATCTAACATTGTTAGGCCAATGACTAGTAATCCATAAACTCTTAACCCGAGTTGAAGTGCAATATCCTCTAGCGTTATGGTGCACTCTCCTATTGAAAAATGGAATGCGAGTTTTAGGTCTCCATCTTTCTACCAAAGCTGTTACCAAAGCATGATCAACCTTTAAATGTCTTAACTTTGCTACTACAACAAAGCCTACTTGTTCTAGCAATGAACAATTAAAGGGTGAGGTTCTGGCATTGAGTGACAATATGATGATATAATATTTTCAGTCTCTTGTGATTATTAACAAATTAGGCACAACATGTGTTCATATACAAATAAAGTGTAAATAAATAAGGATGATATATTAAACTTACCATCCTATCAATGAAGTTAGATCTGTTTTCATTTTTCTTTGACAATAACATTTTGGCAGGTTGATATGGCAAGTATATCATAGATGATATTTGAAAGATAGAATGGTAAGATGTAAATTAAACAAAGTCATACCATATGTACTTATAAGAAATCTTAACATTGGATTCCTTCCTTAATCTACATGTTTCTCAAAAGGCATATTTTTTAGTTGGGGGAAGAGAAAGCATGATGGTGAAGTGTGTCTGATAAGTCATAGTCACTCGTTTTACGTGCTACTCTAAAGAGACATCTTTCTTGGTTAGGGAAAGAGAAAGCATGGTGGTGAAGTGTGTCTGACAAGTCACAGTTACTCGTTTTACATGCTACTCAGAAGAGACATCTTTCTTGGTTGGGAGAAGAGAAAACATGGTGGTGAAGTGTGTTTGACAAGTCACAATCACTCGTTTTATGTGCTACTCAAAAGAGGCATCTTTCTTGGTTAGGGGAAAAGAAAGCATGATGGTGAAGTGTGCCTAACAAGCCACAATCACTCGTTTTACATGCTACTCAGAAGACATCATTATTTATTCCTTACTTACCATTATAAATACAAGGTATAACTTTGTTCATTTTACATGTTACCAAATTCACTTACATTCTCCTTCTTTGGTTGTTTGTTGTTTTCACTCTACAAATCTCTTTCTACCTTTATTATTTTCAAAGATATGGGTTCTATATATGTCATTGTTTACTATGATGGTGTCATGAACAACTATCCTATTGAAGGAGTCAACTTCAACTCAGCATCATCCAAATTGGTGTCTTTAAGAAGAGGTCTATTTCTACAAACGATGAAGAAAATCATCCACAAAAAATGTGAGAAAGATTCAAATGAAAGGATGGTAACTATAAATTTTCGGTACCAAATAAGACTTGGTCCTAAAGTTAACAATTACACAGTTGTAGAGTTGAAGGATGATGCAGACATCGAGGCAATCTTCAACGTACATGATTCAAATGTACTTCAATTAGGTATTGAACTATATGTTACATTCGAATCACATACTTCATCATTTATCCAAGCCTTACAACCACAACTTTCACCCTCACATTACCCTACCCATAACGTCATAAATCCACATATGACAACACATAATCTCAATTGGGAAAATGACACTCAATCGTACACCCAATTTTTAATTTTTCATTTGATAAACTTGAATGAATTAGAATTTCAGCCAAGCCAACAACCACCCATAGAAGAACATGTTATTGTAGGTCTTCCAACAAATTTTTTTGATCTTTTTAGTGAAGATGAAGACGAAATTCTTTGCCAAAATCAGGATGATGAAGAAGACGTAGAAGTACATCCACTTTCAAATATTCCTCCATCATAACCAAACATACCATACAATCCATCACAATATTTTTTTAACTTCCCAACTCACATACAACCAGATGATTTAGAGTTTGGCCATGTCCTAGATCGGAAAACTGTAGTTTATCCACCTGGAACACTATTTGTTGGTCAGCACTTCTCCATAAAAGAACAAGTGCAAGACGCTATCAACCGGTTTCATATAGTAAACCATTGTACTTACAAGGTCCAAATATCAAGCCCAGTTAAGTTTGTTGTGCAAATGTTTTCATAACGATTGTGAATGGAGATGTCGAGCAATATTGCATACTAGAGACCAATATTGGGAAATAATGAAGCTGGAAAGGCAACATACATGTCTTTCACCTCTCATTTCACAAGATCATAACAAGTTGGGATCACAAATGATTTCCCAAACAATTTGCGACATTGTTGAGACTGATCCTTCAACACCCATCTCCAACATCATAGGGCATATGAAGTCAACTATGGGTTATACCATCAGTTACCGAAAGGGATGGTTGGCCAAACAAATTACAATTGAAAATATTTATAGCAATTTGGAGGATTCGTATCATAAGTTACCTACTCTGTTGCAAGCAATGGAATTGTATGTTTCGGGCTTCATTTGGAAGATGAGCACACAACCTACGTACCAAGGTGAGGTGGTGGACAACAATTACGTTTTCTTTAAGAGGCTATTTTGGTCATTCAAACCATGCATTGATGGTTTTTGTCACTGCAAACCTATTGTTCAAGTGGATGAAATATTCTTATATGGGAAGTATAAAGGGACCTTATTGGTGGTAATTGCACAAGACAGACGCAACAACATAATTCCAATTACTTTTGCTATTGTTGAAGGTGAAATGAGTGATGCATGGTTCTTTTTTTTTTAAGAAACCTATGAAGGTACGTAACTTGGAAGCAACACAATGGTTGGATGAGATTCCAAGAGACAAATTGACATTTGCATGGGATAACGGAAGAAGGTGGGGATACATGACAACAAACTTAGTAGAGTCAATTAATTTAGTCCTAAAGAAAATAAGAAACCTCCCAATTTGCTCCATGGTGATGGTAACATACAACCATTGCAATAAATTCTTTACAGAAAGAGGTAGGGAGGTAGATGTCATGATCACAACTGGTCATATATACACCGAAGTTGTTTCAAAAATATTGCAAGATGCACACTCAAAGGTGAACACTCACAAAGTTATCAATTTCGATAAATCAAGCACAAGATTTGTAGTGGAGGAGACTGAACATCCTCAAGAAGTTCGACCAGTAGGGAGATTTACAGTTAGGTTAGATGAGTTGTGGTGTGACTGTGGGAAATTTTAAAAAGTTCATAGGCCATGTTTGCATGTACTTGCAGCATGCAAACATGCACACTATGATTTTAACATGTACATCGCTTCAGTGTATACATTACAGCAAGTTTCTAAGGTGTACGAGCAACAATTTGGAGAATTCAGACATGAAGACTATTGACCAACTTATACAGGCCCAACTTTGTGCCCAAACCCAGAATTCAAAAGAACTTCAAAGGATCGACCTAAGTCAAATAGAATAAGAATAGAGATGGACATTACAGAACAACATGGTCGTGTAAAAAAATATTCCTATTGTCATACCCCTGGTCATACCAAGAAAACAAGTCCTGACATTGCTCATGCTTCTACTTCACGTAGTTAATTTATGTTGTTTAGAAATTATTTTGTTTCATCTGTGATGTTTAGAACAATGTTATTAATAAAGTTTTATTTAACATCTTTTATGTAAACCCTAAACATTAAACTTTTTTACCACTTTTCTCATCACTCTAATAAAGACTATGACACATCAATACTATTTATTCACAATCACTAGTATAACTTTTTCACCACTTTTGTCATCACTTTGATACAGACTGTAACACATCAATACTACTTAGTCTTTATCCATGCAGAACTTTTTTACCACTTTTTTCATCACTCTGATAAGGACTATGACACATCAATAATGCTTAGGGAAACGAACAACGAATCTTAGTTGTTCAATTACATAACCTAAATCTCCCCCGTCCAAATTTTCTATTCACCTTTTCTATCATTTGTCTATAAATAGCATACATTACATCTTTCAACAAATGCACTACAACTACAAAATACAAAAATTCTCATTACTATTCTCATATTCTCATTCTCTAGAAAAATCTTCAGATGGAGGAGTTTGACATCACCAATAGTCAAGATTTCACAAATTCTTACTTAGCCGCTATCTTTGCAAATGGTGAAATTGTACACAACAAACAAGGTGTAAGCTTCCAAGGTCCATTACCTAATTTATTTTGAATCTCATACCAATGTACCTTCATAGAGTTGAAATAAAAAATATTCACTACTCTAACTCTTCCTTACGAGATAACATTCAAGAAGTTGTATTATCGTAAACCAAATCTTAACCGTGAGAATCTACTAACATATGATATCGTTTCTATATTAACTGATATTCATGTAGCGTAGATGCTTGCTTGGAAGTCTCAATTTTCTATAGATACAGTAATCAAACTGTATGTCATATTGGTCAGAACACCTGAACAAATGACCATGCTTCTAAATCCACCCCCCACAGCCTATTCATCAAACGATTAACCTATTACTTCTACAAAAGCTATATTTTATTTCGATGGACCTCTCCAACATGCTACCATCAAGAAATCTCCATACGGTTTTGGACTTATTTACACAAGCTTTTACCTAAGGAAAATGGTAGTTGAATATAATTATTCTTTCAAAAAATAAAACAATTAGTGAAATATTGGATTATGGAAACCGTAAACAGATAACAAAAGATCGACTATCGACGTCCAATCCAAGTTGTCAACAATAAACTATTTCACGACTCCATAGAAATCAAAACTGATTCTAATGTGTAATAAATTTTTAGAAGATAGAAAAAGATTCAAACAACACAGAAGCATGCAAAGTGACTAGACATGGAGAAATATTGAATTGTTTATTGAAACGACTAATTTGCGCTATGTAACAACCCTTGAAGAAATTCGAAAAAATGCAAGAGATCGTAGTTAAATTGTTTATTCAATATAGTTATTTTAATTTATTTTTATTTAAGTTATTTTATTTATTAAAAAATTCAATTAAGTAATATTTTATTTAAATAATATTATTTCTGAATAAAAATTATATAACTTGTAATTTTAACTTAATCATTATTATTTTTTATTTCAATCAATATTATAATTTAACAAAATTAATCATGTAAGCTACTTTTTTTTATTAAAATTTATTATTTAATATTAATAATAATTATTTAAAAAATTTATATTTAAAATTATTTTAATATAATATTTATAATTTATCAAGTAAAAAATATTATATAAACTTTTATAATATAATATTTAATTTTTTTTAATATATTACATAAATTTATTTATTTTTTATTGAAATTTATTATTTAATATTAATAATAATTATTTATAAATTTATATTTAACTTTTATATTTAATATTTATTTATATTATTTATTTTTTATTAATAATAATTTTTAAAATTGATATATATAAAATATAATACAAAATTATTATTTAATATTATTAATAACTATTTTAATATATATAAATGATATATTAATTTTATTATTTTTATATATAAATATTATTAAATTTCTTTTTTTATTTTTCATTTTTAATTATATATTTTATTCAATTTTTTATTTTTATTTAGAAAAAAATAATCGAGTAAAAGTTAGAATTCGATTTTGACATACCCAAATTCTAACCTTTACGGTAAAAGAGTTTAATTTTGTAAATAAATTCATTGAAAATTCAAATATGTATATTTTGATTAAAATAATATTATTTAAGTAAAAAAAAAAAGTGTATCTACAATTTACTTAATACATTAACCTTACATAACTTTTTTTTAAATATCTTAACAACAGATAAAATAATTAGTTTAAATATCAATTTTTATTACAAAATCAGTTTTTTCATAGCATATGAAATTGGTATCAGCACCCTTGTAACGCTAGATCAAAATTATTAATTTTCTTATATAAAATAAATTTCTTCCTATAATTTAGCCCCTTCCATATAAACCTTCGTCCCGAGTATGTAGGCCGTGGCTGCTTAGATGGATTTCCATGTTAAGGTGTGGCAAGGAGTGAAGATTTTAACCCAAATTTAGTGCCATGCAGAATCATGAGTATTTTGTACTTCTAAAATAATCATGATAGATTTACTCATATATTACGAGTGATATGATGTGATAAATAGAAAGATATAAAAAAATGTGTTTAATAAATCTATATTAAAGATGGTGTATATGTATTATTAATCATCTATATTATGGTTCAATTCACTTCCAAATGTAAACACACCCAATAAGCCAGCAAACGAACATGTCACACTTTGACTGGTTAGGTTTGGAAACACGTATTTCCAATAATAGCAACCAATGCATCAGACAAGAAAATAGCTTTTGGATCCTTCAAACACAAATGGGATTTTGATTTGAGCCAAGGGACATGTATACATATATATGTATACACATATATATCACATATGATATGACACATGGATAATCTATATATATTCATCATTCACAACAAACACTTTTTATATTAGTTTATGATTGATTCATTGATGCCAGAGAGTCAAAAATGGCATCATTAACCTACGCCAATCAACGAAAACATGAGCAGGGAGAGGAAGAAGAGGTATGGAAAAGAGAAGATAAATTATTAGCACTTCCTATTTGTAGAGAAGAGGAGAGAAAGTTGTGTTCGTTATTTTTTTCTAACGATTGACTGGAGAAAACGATGCCATCAAGCCGAAGAAGGAACTCCAATATGTTTGGAATGTGTGGTCGTGGGGATGGTGACCATGACGACGAAGATGATAGTACCAGAAAAGATATTGAAGCTAGAGAAGATGGCAGCCAATACAGCCTCACAGGTATTCTTCTTCCTTCTCTTGGTGCCACCGCCGTCAACAACGGTAGTCGTAGACCATCGCTTCGCGATAACGTTATCTCTCCATATAATCGTCGTTACAGGTAAATTTACTCATCTTTGCATACCCATTTCCTTCATTTCACACACATGCCAAACCATAGTTTTGTCAGAAGCCATAATTTGTAGGAATGTCCATTTCAAGGCTTCATAACGAACAAACAAACAAACACAATGTTAATGAATACATTTTCTCATTTACTATGCATGTTTTAGTCCATGTTTAACAAATAGTTTTTTTTCTTTCTATGAAACAAGGTCATAAAATTATAAATGACCATGACATTATAAAAATATCATGAATGAATGATAAGGGAATGATACAAGAGGAATGGTTTACATGTTCATATGATGGTACTATTTACAATGATACATATATGTGATGTTAAGATATATATTGCAGAATATGGAACAAGTTTCTGCTAGTATTGGTCTTCTACACATCTTGGATGTGTCCATTTGAATTTGGTTTCCTGGAAAGATCAAAGGGTGCACTAGCTATAACCGACAACGTTGTAAATGGGTTTTTTGCCATTGATATTGTGCTCACCTTCTTCGTTGCTTACCTTGATAAGTCTACTTATCTATTAGTTGATGATCACAAACTCATTGCTTTGAGATATGCTAAATCATGGTTGATTTTGGATGTCCTTGCCACCATTCCTTATGAAGTTGTTCGTATTATATTGCCACCACCTCTTCAGTTATATAGTTACTTAAATGTTCTCCGGCTATGGCGCCTCCACCGTGTCAGTGCCATGTTTGCTCGGTAATGTCATCATAACTCAAACTTCTTCTCAACTCATATAGGACAAAAATTGATTATTTCACATTTTATTTTTCTATAACCATTAAAAAGCCTCTTTTCTATGGGAGAATGAATATTTCAGACTCTTCTAAAACACTTTTATTTGAGAATGAGTATTCACATGTGATTATGGTCTCAATTGTAATAAAAAAAATTGTGAATATATGTGATCAATGCTACAACAAGTGTGACTGCAAACACTGTAATATATTTAAGGTTTAGACCCCATATTTACCCATGTAAATGGTTAAGTTGCGAAGTTAATTATGATAGAATATGTGATATGAAATAAAAGGGAGATAGAAAATAAATTAGAATTTGTGTCATGCAAATTGGTCAGAAGTATACAATTTTAAATCATGTCATAATTTTTAGAGATAAATAGACAAAAAGTGAGTGTGAAAAATATATCAGAAAGAATTAGTAATCTTAGATTCTTAATGATTTGACATTTTACAAGACATAAAAATTAATGTAAAGCGAAGTATGGTGAAATAAAAAGAATAAAAATCATATTGGTTTGAGTTAGGGTAATTTTGCTTCATTTTACTTACATCATACCTTAATGTGTCAGATTGGAAAAGGACCGAAATTATAGCTATTTTTGGGTGCGATGTTGCAAGCTCACATGTGTAAGTACTTACTTATATTGCAGTGGGTTTCTTGGTAGAGTTTTGACCATGATAAATCAACCTATCTTATTAGTCATGATGTCATGCCATTGTAGGTTACTCTATTCTCACTGCATGCTGCTGCATGTTTTTTCTATTTTCTTGCTGCACGTGATGATCCAAAAACTACATGGCTTGGACTTGTTCCTGACGCCATTGATCATAATGTATTGGGAAAATATGTAGTATCTGTATATTGGTCCATAGTCACGCTTGCATCAGTTGGTTATGGTGATCTACATCCTGTAAATACAAAAGAAATGGTATTTGGAATTTTGTATATGATCTTTAATCTTGGACTCACCTCGTATCTGATAGGCAACATGACCAACATGGTTGTCCACTGGACAGAAAGAACTAAGAGCTATGTAAGTGTACCTTATTGTTTGTTAACATTCTTTGTTTATAATTAAGCTTTATAAGCAAGGTCCTACAATGTCAAGTATATATAGTACGATGAAATTGTGACAACATAAAATCCTAAAAGTTCTAGAGTTTTCTCATAGGAAAGGAAAAGGAAGAGAATTCTAAGTCTCATAACATTATGCAAACTATATCTTTTTATTTTTTATGTTTTATTCCCAGAGGTTCATTGATTACATAGTTATAATTGAAAGTGTTTGTTTCTTTGTGGCATAACAGAGAGACACAGTCCAATCTGCCTCAAATTTTGCCCGTAGGAATCACTTGCCTACTCGTTTGCAAGAACAAATATTTGCTCATTTGCTTATGAAGTATAGAACTGATTTAGAAGGACTACAACAGCAAGAGATCATTGATTCCCTTCCCAAAGCCATTCAGTCTAGCATCTCACACTACCTATTCTTTTCACTTGTTGACAAAGTATACTTGTTTCATGGAGTATCAAGTGACCTACTTTTTCAATTGGTAATATTGTGTTTGGCATACCTTACAGAATTATGTTAAAAGAAAAAAACCATTAAGAATTTTGGTTGAAAAAAACTTGAAGTGGAACAACAGCAAAAACTTTATCACACTAGGTGATCTCAGTTACATGTATCATACTGTAGTTGGGACAGTATTTCACTTGCACGCACATAGTAATAATATGAATGCTAAGTAGAGGAAATAAGAAGTTTGTGACTAGAGAGAGTAATAATGTTGAAAGAAAGGATTTTGGAATAATTACTTGCATATTTGATTTTAGTTATTCTTTATATTTAATGAACAGATTGTTTTATTTGACTATGCTTACATATCAAAATTTGAAGGTCACAGAGATGAAGGCTGAGTATTTTCCTCCAAAAGAAGATGTGATTTTGCAAAATGAAGCACCAACAGACTTTTATATATTCATTACAGGAGCTGCTGTAAGATATTTATTGCTCTTTATTTTTATTTACTTTGTTATTGTGTTGCTGTAAGATATTTATTGCTCTTTATTTTTATTTACTTTGTTATTGTATTGTGTTCCCTATGCACACATAAGCTTTTGAGTGGTATTTAGAATAACCACGTCAAGAATTGTCTGCGATGTACTGAGTAGTAATTTGACAAATGAATTTGACATTGTTTGAGATTTCCAATTTATAAGATTCAAAACTAGGAGAGTAAAACCAAACAAGAAAAACAAAAGAGAACAACATTATTGCCATCAAATCTAAGAAATCAAAAGTGAAATTGAGAGATTATTCCATGACCATCCTTTTAATGTACATGGAATAGGTAATTTCTTGCATGTCCATTCTCTGTTTAGTAACTTATTTGAAAGAGAAACATGACATGCTAACTTTCATTTTCTCGTTACTAACAGGATCTTATCACTCAAAATAATGGACTAGAACAGGTAAGTTTGTCTATTTTAATATTTTGTGAATGATCACATTACTTTCTTTTAAGTGATGCCATGGAATTGATTTCATGAGAAGGCTTCATTCTAGGACTAACAAAACATGTATGCAATTATACCAGGTTGTTGGAGAAGTAAAGCCAGGAGATGTAGTTGGGGAAATAGGAGTCTTATGTTATAAGCCACAATTGTTCACAGTCCGGACCAAGCGATTGAGCCAGATTTTGCGTTTGAATCGAACCATATTTCTAAATCTTACTCAATCAAATGTTGGAGATGGAACAATGATCATAAACAATTTTCTTCAAGTATGTAAAACTTTCGACCTTTTACCAAAATTTCCTTCTTATTTCTATAAATGATTCTACTTGGTATGTGTTTAATTTTGTATATATATAGAGAGAGAGAGAGGAACAAATGAGTTTTGTTTCATACACATCCATTTTGCTTTTAGTTCCTACTATTTTCTGGTCCAAATGGTATACAAAACAATATTCAATTTGTTTACATGACTTGTATATAAGTTGTATAATAGATTTTATTGTGTTATATGGAACATAGTTCCTATGTGTTGAAATGAAATTTTTATAAATGTGATTATAATGACAAACCATAGTTAGGAGTGAGAAAACTAATTGCTTCCCATGTAGGAGATTGTCTATGTTATTTTGATATGTTTTATTCCTTGGTGCAGCATTTACTTGAAGTAGGGAATCCTATAATGAAAGGAATTTTAGCAGAAGCAGAAGCAATGTTAGCAAGGGGCAAAATGGATTTGCCTATCAGTTTATTGTTTGCAGCTAGTAGAGGTGATGATATTTTGTTGAATAAATTGCTAAAGAAGGGTTCAGATCCAAATGAACCGGATAAGAATGGAAAGACTGCATTGGTTAGCAAATATGTTTTCCTCTAGTATGAACACACACATGTTTAAACCCACTATATTGAACTCTCACAACTTTACTTTCAACAGCATATTGCAGCTTGCAAAGGCCATGAACATTGCGTACTTTTGCTTATAGAATATGGAGCAAATACCAATATTAAAGGTACAGGCTTTTTGGAAACTCAATTACTACTGAAAAGAAAAAGTTATAGTCAAATGATTAATGGTTTTCTGTCAACACCTTCCCACACATGCTAAAAAACGAAAAGAAAAATAAGTGATGGAAGCATTCAACTTTGGAATGTAACACAATGAATTTAAAATTAGTTTTTTCCTTATTATAAACCATCAAATGTAATACTTCCCATATGTTAAGCCTGTTTGACATCAAATTTTTATTCAATGCCAATATCTTCATTTAATTTACACTCAGCACATGAAATGAATTACTCTGTCAATGCATAATGAATGGAACCACCCATCAATCTTTGTTGGAACATAAATTCAGAGCTAAGTTATCATTTCATATATCACACCTTTTAGTTTTATTAGTATGTTAGTATTGGTATTTGGAGATATTGATGTAGCCTAACTACTGTTCTTTGACAGACATGGAAGGAAACTCCCCATTATGGGAAGCAATGAAGGGTGGACATGAATCTGTGATGAAAATTCTGTTACAAAATGGTGCAGAAATATTGTCTAATGATGTAGTTGATTTTGCAAGGCTGGCTATTGAGCAAAATAACTTAGACATGCTAAAGGAAATTCTTCAACGTGAGGGGGATGCAGCACTATGCACAAGTAAAATGACCACACTACTCCATGCTGCAGTGTGTGAAGGAAATGTTGAAATAGTGCAGTACCTTCTAGAGCAAGGAGCAGACATTGATAGACAAGATAGTGATGGCTTGACTGCAAGGTCTTTAGCAGATCATCAATGCCATGAAGAAATACTAAACATATTTAAGAAAATTGGACACAACAATGCAACGCAAGCTATGCCCCCTATTCCATCCTTTGTTGGTAAGTCTCGAAGTGAACCAACTATACCAGCCATTCCCCAACCCAACCAACCACCTAGCACAGAACTCACATGGTTTGATAGTTATCAAAGAAGACGAGTCAGCCCTTACCACAATTCCTTTTTCGGAATGATGTCATCTGCAAATTATGGTAAATATTCATTTTTCTTTATCATTTCTTTTTATATATAGTTTTCTAACTTTGCTTGCTTTACCATAAGTAAAACTTAGGCTAAACAACTTCATCAATAATTCCTGCCATTAATAAAATTGTACCAATATAGTTTTTTTTTAATGCTACTTTAAGTAATTTCATTTTTAATTTCTAGCCTTTTTATATTTATTTTCCTTTTATCTTTTAATTATTTATTAAATTTCATTTTAATATTTTTCTATATAATATATATATATATATATATATATATTCTTCAACTCATATGGTAAAACTTTTTATTAAGTAAAATATTGATTATGATATGATAATTAACTTTTTTATAGTACAATATTTATTTTATTATTATGACATTAAACTTCAAGTGATAGATAATATTTTTTATTGCACTTTTTTTTAACTATAATATTAACATAATGAAATAGTGAGGTCTACTGAAATATGATTTTTTACTTTATTTTAAATTTAATTAAAAAAAATTTTAAAATATAATCTACAATGAATAATAGAATCCATAATAATTAAAAAATATATAATAATTAAAGGTAAAAATACATAATTAAAAAGATTGATTTATAAAAAAAGTTAATAATATTTTTTTTGTTATTTTATATTTATCAGCTACTTAGTTTTAGAAATACTTATGATATGACAAGTTGGATTAATAGTTTTCAAATTTCCAACAAGTTTTTCAATTACCAACTAGCTTTTCAACTTTTGGTTAGTTTTTCAGCTAATTTTGCCACAGTTGTTGTGCTAGCATTCATACAATCACGTATTACTTAAACATTAATTCGTTCCATTGTTGAGTGTGAGTGAGAACAGTAAATCCTGTTTTGCATTTCAGAATAATGAATTTCATTTTTGATTTTAGTTTCAGATAGAAAAGATTTTGCACCAGCACCTCAAATCAATACTATTAAAGAAGAAGTGGCAGCCAGAGTAACAATTAGTTGTCCAGAGAAAGGAGAAAGTGCCAAGAAGCTTATCTTTTTGCCAAGTTCTCTTGAAGAATTGCTACGTATTGGTGTTAAAAAGTTTGATTTCTCTCCCACAAAAGTATTGACCTTAGAAGGAGCTCAAATTGACGACATAGATGTTGTGAGAGATGGTGATCATCTTGTTCTTGTATAGGGTTGAAAGCTGAAGATAGCTAGAAAAATGGAATTCATTTCTATTTGTATATATTGTGTACTTGTATCTTCCTATTCTTGGTCCATTGTAAATTACCAATTTTTTTCTCATTAAAAAAAAAATCTTAGTTTATTTCTTTTTTAAATACAAATAATATACAAATATAAGGGTTAAAGAAAATTCTCCAACCACTTCACTTATTTAGGAAGAAAATATTATAATTAGTTTATTTAATTTTAATATATTTATTTTTCATTCTTATTTTTAGAAAGTTTTAATTTTTCTTCTCTTTTATCTTCTTAAATTTCTCTCAAATTTCTCTTAATTCTTTTCAAGAATTCTCCTTCAATTGTTGTCTTTTTTAAAATCTAAGATTACTGGAATAAAGAGTGTGAAGAGTAGATTAATTTTATCCGAATAAAATTTTGTTTTAAGATCTTTTAAAGGTAAGGAAAGTTAATTAAGCAAAATTATTTATGATTGATTGGATGATTTTGTGTGTTGATGTGTTTTTATGTAAAATTGATGAGAATTATATGATTTTTAAATGTGAAAGTGTGAATCGAGTTTCGTTATAAGATTACGATCTTATTTTGGCTTATTTTTATTTCGAATTTTAAGAAGTAATCTTTATGAAAGTTGTAGGCCTAGATGTTATCTAACTAATGAATTTTGTTTCACGTAAAAAGGATATGTATAGCCCAAGATACAATTTTTTTAGTAATTAAAGATCAAGTTGTCAAGAAATTTATTCCTTTCGAAATTACGAACCCCTTTTAGTATGTTTTAATTACGAATTTAGAAAAGTGTCATTCATAAAAGTTTTAGTCATGGATGTTAACTAACCAATGGTTTTTATTTTACATAAAAATAATGTCTAAAATATAATATATGAATTTAATTAAAGGTTATGTTATGGGGATGAACAAAATGTTTTTAAAATTATTTTTGTTTGAGGGAAAATATACTATTTGGGGAAATTATTTATGTTCTAAATTGAATTAAAAGAGTTTATATATGTGAATTATGATGGAAAATGATGAGATAAAGGTTATATAATTGAATTGTGAATTCTATATAATTGTGAAATAAAATGTGAAATTCATTTGTATTGAATTGTTGAGATTTATGTATTATGATTTGTGATGGATTATGATATGAGATTGGTGATGATGATATGAATTATGTTTGTGAATTGTGACTGAGGTTATAAGATTTGGAGAATTATGATGACAATGGTACCATATATTTGTGATGTAGTGATGCTAATGAGATGAGATGACTATGTGCTTGAGATGACTGTGTGCTTAAGATGAAAGTACTTCTATGAGATTGTGATGGACTATGAATTGGATTAGATGTTTGTGAGACTAGATTGTATGAATAATTATGTATTGTTTGTGTGTTAGCCAAATAATCACCACAAGATACTATTTGGTATAGTTTTAGTGTATATATGGAAGTCTAGATGTCTCTAAAAAAGGTATCTAAAAATTTAAGTAATTATAATTATAAATTTATATTAAAATAATTTTTTTATGTAAATATTACAATAAAATAAAGTTGAAAATGGAGAAATGTATTAGAAGTTGGAGAGGAAAAAATTGAAAATTAATTTTTATATTAATTAAATTAATAAAATAAACAATTAAAATAATATAGTCATTGGTTTATTTATCATTAAAAGTTAAGTTATTATGTTCGTTTGGGCTCCTAGAATATGGCGTCCTTGGAACTTTATATTTGATTGTATTGAAAGGCTAATGAATTGGGAATTTCCTATTGGCCAGGTCATTTCAAGACATAGATAATTCATGATAAAGAGGATGAGTTTCAAGAAAATGATTCATAGTTCTTTTAGGTGAAACCATACAGTCTAGACATGAGATAGATCTTCTAAAGAATAGGATTTTTTTTTCTAATAAGCCAATTCATTTAGGACCCCACGAGTCCACTCTTTTTCCTATTCAAATATCACTCTTTTGTCTTTGTGTTTTCACATCAATAATTCTTTATAAAGGAAGAGATGTCAAGGGAACTTCTGACTTCCCAAATAGATCTTCCTACGTTTATATATAAACACTAGTTTATCAAGAATACGCAAGAAAAACATTTTGAAGTGTTGATTCATCGCTAGAGATGACTTAAAATCAATAGTTCATCATCTAAAGGACTTTTCGGTTCTAATACTCTATATGAGGGTTATCAATATTTATCAAATTTGTTCCTATCTAATGAAGCGCTATTGGATCAAATGAAAAAGACATTGTGGAGAAAAATATGGCTTTTCACGTATAAGATAGTTGTTTTTATATGCTCCAATAACAAATCATTGGTTTAATTGAATAACTAAAAAACATAGATAAACCTTTTTTTTCTCTTTCTCTCATGTTGATGAATCTTCTCAATTGAAAGATCCTCTATATCAATAATACACATTCCAATTGACCAAACCTAATTCGAATTGTTTTTTATTCCAAAATAAAGAGATTCACAAAGAAATTTGTCCTATTCAGATATTTACAAATAAGAAATATTGTTTTTTTTATAAGCCCTGAAAAGAGAAAGAAGGCTGGAACTAAAAGAAATAATTTGATTATTAATTCGATAATTAATAACGAAAAAAAAATTATCATTGAATTTGATCATTATTTATATTTTTATTGTTCTAATAATATTGCATGATTTAATTATGTAGTACCATTAAATTTAATTAAAAATTCAAGAGTAATGCTAGTTTAAGTTTTTCTTTACATATAAGACATATTAAAATATTATTAGAATAAATTTATGTTTTATTAAAGTTAAATTATCAATTAAATATTTAAAATAACTTTAATTTTCTTTTTATATATATATATATAGATAAATTAAAACTTATTTTAGTGACTAATTTAATAATTAATTCAGTTTTTGGTTTAGTAATAGATTTAGTGACAAATCTAGTAATCGATTTATTGACTGAATCAATAATAAATTAATAATCGATTTATTGATCAATTAAGTGATTAATTTGAAATATTTTGACAAAATAAGAAAAGGAGGGATACAATTTATTTTTATTAATTAAATATAAAAAATAAATAATATAATCACCGATTTGGTGACCACTTTTTTGTAATTGAAAATTTAAGTTCTAAATCTATCATTAAATTTCCAAAAATAATAATAATAATAATTGTATTTTTCTGTTGTGACTATTACTTTTTTTTAGTTAATTTAGTTAATGAGATAATTAAGAATAGGACAATATTATGATTCTCTGAATTATAATAGTTAATAAATAATATTATAAATATTTTTAATTTAATATTTTTCAATTTAATTTGTCTTAATTAATTTACAATTGAGTTGAATTTAATCTATTTATATTCTACATATTTTTAATGTGGTGACCACTTTTTTGTAATTGAAAATTTAAGTACTAAATTTATCATTAAATTTCAAAACCTAATAATAATGATTGTATTTTTCTGTCACTATTTGTTACTTTTTTTCAGTAATGAAATAATTAAGAATAGGATAATATTATGACTCTGTGGATTATAATAGTTATTAAATAATATTATAAATATTTTTAGTTTAATATTTTTCAATTTAATTTGTTTTAATTAATTTATATTTAAGTTGAATTGAATCTATTTATATTCTACATATTTTTAATGTAGTGTGATAAAATTTATATAAATTACATATTGTTTTATACAATTTAAGTCTTATGTCTTTTGTCTTTTATGATTTCACACCTAATCAATATAATAAATATTTAAATAGTTTTGATGAAGATTGTATTTTAAAATTATGAAGTATTTTGGTTGATAAGAATATAGGAATTATTTTGTATTTATGAATTGTTACCAAGTAGCATCAAGAGGGGGTGAATTGATGTAATAAAATTAAAACTTTAGCGTTTATGTAATTCAAATTTTAATCCTCTTGATTTATTTACTCTAGCAGATATATTATAAAACGCAATGGAAAAGTAAAGAGATAAGGGAAAGAGAAAGATAACACCAAAGATTTATACTGGTTCGGGTTAAACCTTAACCCTACGTCCAGTTCTCAATCACCTCAACCTGAGATGATCACCCACTCTCACTATCTTTAATTTATCACAATTTTACAACCACTAATCACAAGTGAAACATGCAAAATAGAAAATTAAAGATAAATCTCACAATCTCTTGAAACCCACAAGAGATTACCACACCTTCCTTGAGTCACACAAGGAATGAAAACACCTTCCTTGAATTACACAAGGAATGCCAACACCTCCTCTGAACAGCCTCAGAGGATGAACACAAAAACAATATCACCTGGAGTGAAGATCTCAAATTGTAGCACCTGCTCTGCTCAGAGTTTCCTCAAGATAAAAGATTAAAGCACAGAATGATATTCTCTCTTTCAAAACAAAATTTCGTGGCTCAAGATGCTCAGAGAAAAAGTATAAAGCTTTTCAGAAAGAATGTTGCTTAGAATGTTTCAGTCAGGTGTGTTTTGAAAAACCCTGATATGCTTCTTAAATAGACCAATATTACAAATAGAATAAAATCTTTATTTTTAATTTGAAATCATATGTTTTTCTTTTTCAGAGCCTCACAACGTTCACAAAATAAAAATCAGATATTCGTTTAATTGTTGGAGGATTTTTCGCAACGTTTATTTTTCAAAAAAATCTCCGAGCATAATCGATTATGTTATGGACATAATCGATTATTGCCGCAAGCAATACATTTATAAAATTCACATAATCGATTATCTAATCGATTATTGCCGCATCTCATTTATTTTCAAAAACTCATAATCGATTATATAATCGATTATTGCCGCATCTCATTTATTTCAGAATTTCATAATCGATTATTCCAATGTTTTGTAGTTTTTCGAAAAGCAGTTTTCTTGAGAGAATACTCTGAGCCGAGTGATGATTACCTTTTGATATCATTCACTCCCAACTATAAGCTAAGTCTTCTGTGTCTTTGAGCTTGCTTCCAACTTGAATTTTCTTTATGTCTTGATTCATAAGTTTCTTGATCATTATTAAAATACTTGAATTCTTGTGTAGTGTTGTCCAATCTTCAAAGAGTGGTAACAATCTCCCCCTTTTTGATGATGATCAAGAAAAAGTATAATTATCCCTGTGTGTTGAGACTAATCCAGAAACTTTCAACAGTATTATAAAAACTCCCCCTGCTTATGATATAATTCAACAGTGAAAACAATAAGCAGATAAGCAGACTTAATTATAATTCAACACACATATACATCAAAAAAATTCTCCCCCTTTTTACTAGATCATTATTAAAAAGATATAAAATGCAGCTCAAGACCTAAAAGGCTAGCAGCTAACTCTAAATGTCATCATCATTGTCTTGAGGTTGAGCTTCTCTTAATTCACGCTCCACAGAAGAGATACGATCTTCAAAATCTTCAAAGCTCCTTCTGATTGTTGTGTTAAGCTCCTCAAAACTAGTTCGGACATAGGAGTTAAGGCTGTCATAGTTTTGTTGGAGAACCTGATATCGTTGTTCAGACACAGCACTGAATTCCAACTGCCACTTTTGAATATTTTCCAGCATCTGAAAATACTGGTCTGGGAGAGCAGCCTGTGGTTGAGGATGAGGCATGTTTTCATCCATAGCAGCTGGAGCCCTTTCTTGCTCCTCAGGAGCAGTCCAAATGTTATCAATCTTCTGCAGTCCCATCTTGTTTAGTACATTCTTTCCAATTGTATTATGACAGTCCAACAGTACATGAGATTCACCCTTAACTGGAACACCACAGTGAATCAAAATCTTGGTGATGAATAATGCATATGGTAGATGAGAATGCAATCTCTTGGCCTTTATCATGTAGTCAGAAATAATGGTAGGCCAATCCAAAGCTAAGCCATTATTGATACCATATATCAGCAGCAGATCTTCCGTGGTCAGCTGTGCATGGTTTGACCCTCTAGGACATAACACCCAACTTATGATGTAAGCCAATAGTCTCTCATTGACTCTCATAGGCACAGTCCTATAGAGGTTGAAGTTTCCCTCGTAATTATCCTTTAGATAAGAACGATAAACTTCCATCTTATCAAAGCCTTCATAGCCAGCAGTAATATTAAGTGCTCCAGTATTGACAGGAATCTTTGCCACATTCATCCAAATATCATCATCTAAAGTAATATCAATACCTTTGACGCGTGATTTTAGTTGTCCTTGGTGCCTGTCCAGATTGCAGTAAAATGCTCGGACCAAGTCTGGATAGTAGAGGCCATTTTCAGTATTTCCACCCAAAGTATGTCCCAACTCCACAAAGTGCTTTAGACCTTGTGTCTGCAGCCAGTCCTGAAAGAGAAAACCTTCATTCTAGAAGAAATTGATGGAGAGGCACTTGGGAGGAACCATCTTCCTTGCCCTAAAGTCCCTGATGAGCAGGGGATGAATGTCTTCATCAGAGATCCAGCCCCTCAAGTCATGAGGGCGTTCTACAGGAGCTTCTTCTGAATTTATGATAGGCTCTTTGTTTCTGCTCCTGGTATTTATTTTTCTTCTGGTATGTGATGAAGAGGCCATTGAGAAAAAAAAAACTGGTGACGTATCACAAAGTATAGAAGGAATTGAGAAGGCAAAGAGTAGGTATTTTAGGCAAAGGAGAGGAAATGGTGAGGGATGCTCCAATCACTGAATTTGGGGGTAATTTATAGCCAAATTTGTGTGTAACGGTCATAAATAGAGTCGTTGTGATGTTTTCCAAGGATTTTAACGGCTAGTTTGACGAAATCTGAAGAATTCCAACGGTAACTTACGCGGATAATCGATTATGTTCTTGGGATAATCGATTATTCACGCCTAGATAATCGATTATGTTAGTGAATAATCGATTAAGACAGAAGTGCAAAGGCATAATCGATTATGTAATCGATTATGGCCTTACAAATTTAAGAGTCATAAACAATATTCCAGATAATCGATTAAATGAAGAATATAACCGATTATACACTCAGATAATCAATTTATAAGCGTAAACAATTTTCACAACAAAGTATTTCCATCCAAAATTCCTAATTCTCTTCTTAGTTCAAGGAATCTATCTCTAGGTAAAGGCTTAGTGAAAATATCAGCTAATTGATTTTTAGTATCAATGTATTCAATTATACAATCTCCTTTAACTATATGATCTCTTATGAAATGGTGCCTTATTTCTATATGCTTTGTCCTAGAATGCATGATAGGGTTCCTAGTAAGGTTTATGGCACTAGTACTATCACACTTCAAGGGTATGTGATCTAGATAAATATTAAAATCCTCTAATTGATGTTTCATCCACAAAATTTGTGCACAACAACTACCTGTTGCTATATATTCAGCTTCTGTGGTGGATAGAGCTACACATGCTTGCTTCTTAGAGTGCCATGAAACTAGGGAACATCCTAATAAATGACATGTGCCACTAGTGCTTTTTCTATCTATCTTACATCCTCCATAATCTGAATCAGAATAACCTATTAAACTAGGGGAAGATCCTGAGGGGTACCAAAGTCCAAAATTCCTAGTTCCATTTAAATATTTTAGAATTCTTTTAATAGCAACTAGATGTGATTCTTTTGGTGATGATTGAAATCTAGCACACACACAGACACTTTGCATTATATCTGGTCTACTAGCAGTAAGATAGAGCAAGGAACCAATCATACCTCTATATTTGGTTTGGTCAACCATCTTACCTTTTTCATCATGATCCAGATAGCATGATGTAGCCATTGGAGTAGCTGCTTCCTTTGAGTTTTCAAGTTCAAATTTCTTTAGAATTTCTAGACAATACTTGGATTGGGAGATGAAGATTCCTTCCTTCAGTTGTTTGATTTGTAGTCCAAGAAAGAACGTTAGCTCCCCCATCATTGACATTTCAAATTCTCCCTGCATAAGCTTGGCAAACTCTTGGCAAAGATCATTGTTAGTAGATCCAAAAATTATATCATCAACATATATTTGTACAATAATAATATGTTTATGAGATTCTTTTATGAGTAGAGTAGGATCTACTTTACCTCTTCTATAATTTTGACTTAACAGAAAATTACTAAGTCTTTCATACCATGATCTTGGTGCTTGTTTAAGTCCATAGAGAGCTTTCTTTAGCTTGTAAACATGATTGGGATGTTGATAGTCTTCAAATCCAGGGGGTTGGCAAACATAGACTTCTTCTTTTATGTAACCATTTAGGAAAGCACTCTTCACATCCATTTGGAATAACTTGAATTTCATTATTGAAAGTGTATGCGAGCAATATCCTTATTGCTTCAATTCTTGCAACAGGGGCATATGTCTCATCATAATCTATTCCTTCTTCTTGACTATATCCTTTGGCTACAAGTCTTGCTTTATTCTTGGTTATATTTCCATTTTCATCAAGCTTGTTTCTAAACACCCATTTGGCTCCAATAACTTGTAGGGAGTCTGTTCTTGGCACAAGATCCCATACTTCATTCCTTTTGAATTGATTTAGCTCTTCTTGCATGGCATTTACCCAATATTCATCCTTTAAGGCTTCATCAATGCTTTTTGGTTCAACTTGAGAGACAAAAGCTACATTCATACAAAAGTTGTTCAATTTGCTTCTTGTGGTAATTCTTTGATCAATGCTTCCTATTATGTTGTCCATTGATAATCCTCTTGGCGTTCTCCATTCTCTTGGAAGATCATCCACAGTTTGATGTTCATTTATGGAAAGATCTTCTAGGCTTGGAGTGAGATCTTCTATGTTGTTTTCACTGGATGATTTTTGTATTGGATCTTCTTCCTGAGATTTTTCCACTTTTGCTTTCTCTTCTTCTGTATCTATTAATTCCTTTGTTGACTCAAGAGGGTTTTCCTCAAGGTCCAATTGTTCATCAAATGTTACATGTATAGATTCTTCTACATGCAATGTTCTCCTATTAAAAATTCTATATGCTTTACTAGACAAAGAATAACCCAAGAATATGTCTTCATCAGCTTTTGAGTCAAATTTACCAAGATTATCCTTTCCATTATTTAAAACATAGCATTTGCATCCAAAAACTTTCAAATGAGAAATATTTGGTTTTCTTCCCTTAAATAATTCATAAGGAGTAAGTTTCAAAATAGGTCTTATTAAAATTCTATTTAAAACATAACATGTTGTAGACACAGCATCAGCCCAAAAGTATTTAGGAAGATTATGTTCATTTAACATTATTCTAGCAAGTTCTTCCAAAGATCGATTCTTTCTTTCTACTACTTCATTTTGTTGGGGTGTCCTAGGTGAAGAAAAATTATTTGATATTCCCAATTCAATACAAAAGTTTTCAAAGGATTCATTTTGAAATTCCCCACCATGATCACTTCTTAAAAATTTGATTTTTAAATCTTTTTCGTTTTGAATAGTATTGGCAAATTTTCTAAAAGTTTCAAAAGCATTACTTTTGTGTGATAAAAAGAATGTCCATGTGTATCTAGAGTTGTCATCAACTATAACAAGAGCATATAATTACCACCAATACTTCTAGTCCGTGAGGGACCAAATAAATCCATGTGTAGCATCTCTAAAGGTTTGGTAGTAGAAATAATCTTTTTATTTTTAAAAGGAACCTTAGTTTGTTTACCTTTTTGACATGCTACACAAATTTTATCTTTCACAGAATTTAATTTTGGTAAACCAATTACTAGCTCTTTAGCAATGAGTCTACTTAGATGATGCATATGTATGTGTTCAACCCTTTTATGCCATAACCAAGGATTTTCTTCCTTTGCTACTAAGCAAGGGATGTTTCTAGATGCAACATTGATAAGATCAATAACATAAATATTATTCAGTCTATTACCTTTTAGAGCAACTTCATTTGAATCTTTTTGTAGTATTTGGTAGTGGCTTGATTCAAATATTATCTTCAATCCTTTGTCACACAATTGACTGATGCTCAATAGATTGTGCTTTAATCCTTCTACAAGGAGGACATCATGGATCACAAAGTTCTCAGTGATACCTATGTCTTCAGAGCCAAGAATCTTCCCTTTGTTGTTATCACCATAGGTCACAAAACCTTGGTTCTTCATTTTG